>JARLTB010000291.1:8170000-8445000 GCA_030141615.1 Unio pictorum
TAACTACCAATCCAAACTTAACTAGCATATTCCCTGCAGGACAAACAGGAAGCAGTTACCAGAGCAACTGATAAACTTGACAAAAAGTGTGTCCTTAATTGATATGTAAAGTACTAACAAACAGATGATGCCAGGCTATGTGATTGTGTGAATAAGCAACAGTTTTACAAATTCATATAATTGGATGGCAGTCATGCGCAACAACACCAACAAATTAGTTGATACTGACACATATAACAAATATAAATTGTGCAGTTAGTAAAAAAGAGCAACAAATTTCCAAACAAGCTTGTGACAACATACTTCAATGCAGTAGAGGTTTTGTAGCACCTGTTGCAACATTTATCAGGTAGACAACATTTTACACAGATGGACCCCTAGCTCAGCTTGACATAAATGGTTGCTAAATAAAATTTGATTGACACTGTGTCTTGGAACAAGCATTATGCCTTAGTGTGAGCCCTACATCAAGGACATTTAAAAGTGTGTGTCAAAATATGAGCTACCTAGAAAACCCAAAATGACCAAAATGTAATTATCTACACGATTTCATGAATTATATCAGATTATTGGATCTGAGAAGGATCATGTGTTAGGCTGAATGCCATATTTGATCACAATATAGCTTACACATTGCAGCCAGTAAAGCTGGTGGAGGAAAAACCAGAGAAAACTCCAGTAGGAAACAATGACCCAATTTTGTAAGACTTACTAAATATGGATTCAGTTGCTATTAAATGTACTACAGAAGAGAAAATAAGACTTTTGAAATATGTGAAATGTAAAATTTGCAAGAACATTTTCTTCCATATACTTCAATTATAGTACAATGCTTAACTGAATTGAATTGATATTGCTGGAAATAAATTGGCTATCAAATCAGGGAGGACAACAGTCACAATGATTAAGACAACTTGTAACTTTTAGTATAAAACATCAATAAATTATGTTTTCATAGACTGCTAGATAAATCAGGTATTGCTGAATTGAATTAATATGTGGTCAAGTCAGTGAGGACAACAGTCACAATGACTAAGGCAGCTTGTATATTATAAAATAAAACATCAATAAATTATGTTATTATAGACTGCTAGATAAATCAAGTATTGCTGAATTGAATTTATAATGGGGTCAAGTCGGTGAGGACAACACTCACAATGACTAAGACAATTTGTAAATTATAAAATAAACATCAATAAATTATGTTTTTATAGATTGCTAGATAAATTAGGTATTGCTGAATTGAATTTGTAATGGGGTCATGTCAGTGAGGATAACATCAATAAATTATGTTTGTATAAACTGCTAGATAAATAAGGTATTGCTGAATTTAATTTATAATGGGGTCAAGTCGGTGAGGATAACACTTAGGATAATTTGGACATTTGAGTTTCTTATTAAAATGTTAGAATTATGTGCATCAAGTATTAAATTAAGTAAATGACTAAATCGGATTGAAAATTTCAAATCGGTCAGGATAATGACCACAATGACTTGAGCATTATATTTTCCTAAGTACCGGTACATTTTCAGATTTATAATTTAAGAAAATAAATTATATATTTAGAACATTTTGACATTTCTCCGCATACATTTAGCTTCCAAACAAATGTTTTGAATAAAGAAAATTAAAAAATATAAGTATTGTTCTTTAACACATTAATCCCTGAGCCAAACAGCTAGGTAGTCCCCGACAGCTAGACCAGCGAAAGTTATTCGCTAAGCCTTTTTTTTATTTTAACTTGGCGGCTTATAAGCCGCCAAGTCAAAATAAAAAAAAAAGGCTTAGCGACCTACTTTCGCTGGTCTACCCGACAGTATACTTGCAGAGATCGCCTAGAGCAGTGGTAGCCTTACCAGTGCCTGTATCCCTGAGACATGCTGACAATACCTGGCTTGCAGATTTTTTTCAAAAAGCTACGAGTAATAAATGTTATATTTTTAGATTTACGTTTCTTTAATTAAGCTAAAATTTGGCACAGCAGTTCTTGATAAAATTACGTACCAAATGGTACAAAAATTTCGAACTACATACAAAAATAAAACTGACACATAAAGATAAAATGAATTTCGTACCAATTTGTTTCTCTTGCCATGAATAATCCATAAAAATCCACGATGAATTCACACTGAATAATTAACACTATCAATACGTGAAGTTCGCTCCATTTGATGAATATACAAATTCCACTTGTCATCTCTATTGCAAACTAAACCTCGTGTAAATACTTCTTCAGTCTGTCAAGTAAAAGTCTACTTCCAGTGGCTGATTCTCGTAATTTTCTTCCTTTTCTAATCTAAATATTTTCACTAATTTTGCCACTATCGAAGTCAAATTTCTTCAGCAATATACAATCTATTCTATATAAGCTAACATTTGATTGGTTAAACTACCGGCATAACTAGGAAATGGCCTCAAATCAACCAATGGTTTGCGCCGATTCAAGTCATCGCTCGGGATACAGGTATAGTAAAATAGTGCCACTCAAACTCGGCGCTCGGGATACAAGCTATGCAAACTCAGCCCCGTTATCGAGACACTCGGGAGATGAGGGAGGTAAAGTGCGACGAGTTATTGAGGCGGCAGGTGTTAATGTGTTAAGGAAAGCACTCACTAATGTCTTTATAACTAATTCTTAAAGCAAGTGATATCATATATAATTTCCTTGTAAATAAAATTAGAAATGAATAGAATTCATATAATTTAGATGAGAAAAAGAAATTACAAATTTACTTTAATAAATACTGTTCATGCTTAAATAAACTTAAAAAGCAACATTACTGTCCAAACTATTGCGTAAAGTTACATAATTTTATACTAAAAGAAAAAACATAACAAAACTCAAAATAACTGATGTGACTACCATAGATTTGTTGTTATTAACCCATTACTCCCCAGCTACGCTTTTCTACGCCTTTACCTTTGCATCCCGCCTACGCATTTCTACGCCTTTACCTTTGCCCCCCATCTATGCTTTTCTATGCCTTAGACAGTATCGACCAATAAATATGATATATCTTCCATTTAAATGTTGATTCCAAACGTTGGTATAAAAATTAAATAATCTTTACTAACATTTGATTTTAATTACGTACTTCGTAACATTATAACCTATAAATCTAAATTTAACCGACCAACTATGCGTAGTGGGGTTTTCCACGGTCGCATGCAAAATGGAGTCGTTTGCCTATTATATTACCTCAATTCGATGTAAATATTATGACCTTTTCAACACGTGTAAGTTATTCATAATCGTAATATAGTCAAATACGATGCTGAATTTTACATTAGTTGTATAAATTCATTGTCATCCTGATTATTATGTACAAAATCACATTCTTAAAATGCGCGGCAAATGCGACAAGTCTTCTTCCATACATTGTAATGTTTAACTTAGCATTTAAGTGTTTTAAAACATGAAATCTGCTGAAAGTCCAGGAATTTTAAATAAAATAACACAATTAAGAATGTGTTGTTCATTTCTTCCATTCATTTCAATATACAAAGTTTCAATCAAATCGTACAACAGACGATACCGGAAGTGAATTGTATTTATTTACGAAGGGAATTCCTTGATTTCATCATGGCAATGTCGTCGTCTGTTGGTTACAGTGATTTGTCTGGAAGTGAAAACGATTTTTGTGGATTCAGTTCAGACGAAATACCAAATTTGTTTAACAATGATGCATTTAATGACAAAGTATCTGAAATTATGTCATCAGATATCGACATTCCTTCAATACCTTCACCTAAATGATGACAACACAAATTTTCCTGCTGATCACCCTAACCATGACAAACTTCACAAAATAAGTCCAATAATGGATCAAGTTCTGGAGAACATTGAAAAAACTTACAAGCCTTGGCAACATCAAACCATTGATGAAGGTTTGTATACATTTCTACATTCTTTCAACATAATATATTTCTTTCCAACAGTAGATATCATAACTGAAATACACATCCATGCATACATATTTTATTATCTTTCATCATTACATTAATCTGATATTTGTTCAAGTACAAAAAGCCTATAATGTATTTATGATTTAAATTATATGTATAATAAAAGTCACTTATGTGTGTATGTCATATACACATAAAAACATATCCATAACCACACAATTCCAATCTATCATACATCAATACATAAATCGAAACATTAAATTCATGAAATGATGATAATGTAAAATGTAATGCATAACTTTTCATAATAATATTTAAAATAAGTTTAACTTTTCATTCACTAATTCTGTCTTAAGTTTGATTAAAATTTCAAACAATACTTCATTTAAATTACGGTAATGATTTATCAAAAACATAATGCCCTTTACAGGTATGATTGCATTCAAGGGACGGCACAAGGCCAAGCAGTATCTGCCTTGAAAGCCAATCAAGTGGGGCCTAAAAGTATGGATGCGCTGTGATAGTTTGTCTCGTTTCTGTCACCAGTTTGAGTTTTATCAGGGGAAGGAAGATACAGATGAAGTGAATGAAAGCATGAAGAGTCTTGGGTATCGAGTTGTGCAAAAGCTTACTATGCCTTTGAGAGGAAAATTCTATCATGTATATTTTGACAACTTTTTAACATCCATTCGACTGGTACGTAGTTTATTAACACATGGTATATATACCTGTGGCACCATGAGGAAAAACCGTAAAGGCTTCCCAGAGGAATTTAAATATCCACCATACATGGAGCAAGAAGACCATTTAATTAGACAGGATGGAAACCTTACAGCCACACTGTGGAAGGATAATAAACCAGTCACAGTCCTATCCACAGCAGCAGATCCAGCCATCATTGGTATTTTTAACCGGAAACAGTGCAACTGGTAAACTGTCCAAAGGCGGTCACAAATTACCAACAATACTACAGAGGGGTTGACATATCATATGTGACCAACTCAGGGCCAAATATCCAGTTGGACGATCATCAAAGAAATGGTGGCGATATATGTTTCATTTTATTATAAATATTTGTATAATAAATGGTTTTATAACAATGTTGGAAAGTCATCCTGAGAGTCAGGAAAGAAGAAAAAGATTCAGACAATTAGATTTTCGAATTAATTTGGCAAAGCAGCTCATAGGAAGTTTCAAGGGCAGGAAGGTTGCCATGCATCGAACATCTGTAGCCACAGTGACACAGGCTAATATTAAGACACGCAGACTGCAGACACTTAAAAGGAAAAAATCCACCTGCAAATAATGTACCAAGCATGGAGAAAAGAGACTAAAGAAACGAAAATTGGCTGTGTCATTTGCAATGTCCATCTATGCTGCATAGAATGTCACAGCATGTTTCATCAAAGCGTGATTGTAGGAGTAGACCAGCATGTTGGTCTCTAAGCCATTTTTTTTATTTTGACATAGCGGCTATGTCAAAATAAAAAACAAGGCTTAGAGACGAACTTGCTGGTCTAGTTGAGGAGTAGCTGTAATGTGCTCTACAATTGTCGTTTTTTCATATTGTCATATTTGTTTATTTTGTTCCTTAACATGAAACTCAGAGAAGTGATTTTCAAAATAGTTGATATTTATATTCGAGATCAGCTCTTCAATGACGTGAAAATTTATTAGGTCATTATTTTTCTCTTAAATATATACATGCATAGCCATAGGCCTACTAGATTTACATATCCTTAACCACATCGCTAATGACAAATAACAAGAACTCGTTATGAAATATTTTAAATAACCTTTAATAAGCCCATGTTTGGAATGATGCCAAGTAAATTAATGTCTTTGTACAATCTTTTTCTTTCTCTTGTTTTTTTTTAAATTCTGATTGAAAAATCTAGATTAGTCATGCATAAAAGTACCAATAATTTCAAGCTACTAAGTTTTAATAACATCAAAACTTTGATAATTAATTTCATTGTTGCCGACAGAACAGTACCCGAGTTATTCATCGACGATGAAATGAATCATTCAAGTCCATCCTTGCATGAAATAAAGTCATATATCCAACTGAATCACACTACTGCCAAGAGTAAAATGGCGCCACGCATGCCATGTGGGTGCATCTTTTTTTAAAAACAGGGAATTTCATAATATGACTATACACGTTTAAATTATGTTGAAAAGAAATTATGGATAATTATAGGTTATATTGATTAGTATGTACTGGTACTTTCCTTTTCTTTTTTTATTCGATCTGATTTTATTTTTTTTGGGGGGGGGCTATGTATTGTTATTATCATTACAAAAAAAGTGATATAAGAAAACAGCCATGACCTAACATAGCACATTGAATTATCCAACGTCGCATAGTGTAATATATTACGGACTATTCTTTTTGTTAAATAGCTAAATATTTATTCACATAATGTTTATATCAAGTTTCTTATGGATTTCAAATATTGCTTCATTTATGTGGCAAATGAATTAAAATTATGGCCTGTCTAATGAACAAGCACTGACTAGATATCGCGATGTCCGCCATTATTACTTTTCTGCCTCTTGTTAGGTTCAGTTGTGATCTTTATCTGATATTACAAAGAATATAACATGAACACGGCTATGAAAATTTTCAAGTAAATATTTTACAAAATAATGTTACCAAATATGCTAATTAAGTACATATTGACATTTAAATATTGATGTTTAAAGTTTCGATGCACATGTTGATGTGATTAAAACAAAGCAACTTGTGCATCGGTAGTAGTTGGTTTTATCACAAAATGATAACAAATAATAACTTACGGTAATCTGTCATTTATAACAAATACTAACTTGTGGTGGAAATGATTAGGTTAGAGGCTATTCGAGCAATGGGAGAATATAATTTTTGGAAGATGACGTTGCTTTTCAGTTTATGTGTTTTTTATGGGGAGCAAGGGTATGACGTCATGAATGTCATATGGGAGGCACAGGTAATATGGTTTAATTTTCATATGGGGAGTAAAGGGTTAACTGACATAAACGAACCCATGCAAACAGAAATGAGATGTCAGTGATCCAGAATGGTGAATGCTTTAGATCACTCTGCCATTCGGGGCCTTGACTAGTTTTAAGAGCTGCTGACAGGCTACTCAAAATGACTTATATACTTCTGAGAAAACTAAAAAACTCACAACCAACAAAACCCACTGATATAACAAAACCCGAAATTTGTTATAACATTCAAACATGAGCTACTATGGCGACTGTACATTAAGTCAATTTTCTCAATGATTATGTCACAACATTACTAACTCTATATCTTACACATTACTACATTATGATTGTGTTGTCCCTCCACCCCCACCCCCAATCATACACTGGTGACAACGTCACTTATAGTAATGGTATTCGCACCCCAATCATACTGTGATGACAATGTTGCTTATAGTAATGGTTTTTCCACCCCAATCATACTGTGATGACGTCGCTTATAGTAATGGTTTTCCCAGCCCAATCATACTGTGATGACAACGTCGCTTATATTAATGGTTTTCCCACACCAATCATACTGTGATGACAACATCGCTAATAGTAATGGTTTTTCCACCCCAAACATACTGTGATGACAACATAGCTTATAGCAATGGTTTTCCCACCCCAATCATACTGTGATGACGTCGCTTATAGTAATGGTTTTCCCACCCCAAACATACTGTGATGACGTCACTTATAGTAATGGTTTTTCCACCCCAATCATACTGTGATGACGTCGCTTATAGTAATGGTTTTCCCACCCCAATCATACTGTGATGACAACGTCGCTTATAGTAATGGTTTTCCCACCCCAATCATACACTGGTGACATCGTCGCTTATAGTAATGGTTTTCCCACCCCAATCATACACTGGTGACAAAGTTGCTTATAGTAATGGTTTTCCCACGCCAATCATACACTGGTGACATCGTCGCTTATAGTAATGGTTTGCCCACCCCAATCATACACTGGTGACATCGTCGCTTATATTAATGGTTAAAAAATTATGTTAAGTTATGCACTCTTACAATATTACTAAAGTAGACCACAACGGAAGTCAGCATGTGTTCATACCAAGGACATAAGCCAATCTTAAATGCAAGGCCATATACAATTGCAATAAACACATTGAGTAGATATCATATAATCAATGGTTAACTACAAATAGTCATTACTCAAATTATCAAGGATGCCAGCATCTCCATTGGCCATATTTCCAATATATTAACCCATCAATACCTTGGTGAATTTAACAGTTATATTAGTGCTTTCTCTTAGCAAAATTTATTGGAATTTATGAGTTGCCCCCCTTAGTATGTAATGTCAACTAGACAATAGCGTGTAACAGCAGTGCATTGTACATTTGGTAAAAATGGTGGAGGCTATTGACTTCAAAGGGAAACTTTTTTAAGTTTAAGATACAAAGTGTGAACTTGAGGAAATAATGGAAGATGAAATCCTAAACTCAAAAGAGGCTTTAGAGGGAGTCAGGAGCCCTATTAACATAATTAATTAATATTTTTAATAAAATATATCCATTAATTAAAATATAAGTTATTAAGTGATGAAGCAACCTGGTATAATGTGGGAAAACATGTAAATCACACAATACCAACAAAACCGACAGCACCTACAAAAGCATAAAAATGAAGGCACTGAGCTAGTAATACATCTGTACATTTTGTAGATTTTCACAATGATTTTATAAAGAAATTACTGACTCCATATTTTACATATTACTAACTTGTGATTAAATTGCCAAAAAGTAAAATCTGTTCGGCTATCGCAGCACATACCATGTGATGCTGTAACTCAGAGCAATGGTTCTGAATCCGAGTAAAGTTATAGACCTCATGTGTTTGAACCAAATATATATAGAAGAGAAAATCAGACTAAACGCAATGACATATACAAATTAAACAATGGGAACTATTCACACATTGAGTATGTATTGTACAGTCTTAAATGTTAGATAGAACTAGTCACTAGTCCAATTAACAAAGATGTCAGCCACCAGCATTGATACTTCCTATGACTAAAGGGATTTTAGTGTGAGAAAAAATAAAATATTTAGCAGTACCAATATCAGGTTTCTATCTAGCAATATGTGGGAATAAGTAAAATATACAGTATTACCAATATCAGGTTTCTAACTAGTAATATGTCGGAAAAAGTAAAATATATAGCAGTACCAATATCAGGTTTCAATCTAGTAATATGTGGGAAAAAGTAAAATATATTGAAATACCAATATCCAGTTTCTAACTAATAATATGTGGGAAAAAGTAAAATATGTAGCAATACCAATATGAGGTTTCTAACTAGTAAAATGTGGGTGGGATAGAGGTGAATATTGGAATGTCAGAGACAGATGTGGTATCACGGTACCAATTGTTTTTTCCACAGACCACAATGCTAATATTTGGAGAGATAAATATATTTTCTATCCTAATTTAGCGTGTATCTCACACACTGTTATAGAGAACAATGTTAGATTGTCAATTTGATGATGACAAAACCAGGTACTCCATTGCATTTAAGAGAGATAACTCTGCTGGAACTAGACAGGGGTATAAGTTATCTAGTCACAACATACTTATTTTCAGTCATGTCTCTCACATTTTAAAAAAAATCATAAAAAATACAAAATATGATCTATATAGGATTTAGCATAAATTAACATGTTGCCAAGAGGCTAAACTTTGTTTAAAGCCTAACAGAAAGTACAACTCTTACATAATCCACCAATCATAGCTAGTGTTGTTGTTTATTTCTGAAGCAATGTTCCCTACACCTTAAGCTTCTCCCACCTGGACTTGCGCAATTGGTACTGTTATACCATGCAGGGAAGCAATGATAAATCTGGGCTAACAGGTCAGCATCATAATATATCAGGATAACTGTGTCATATTCATGCTATTTACATACATAAAAAACATCAATTCTATTGAAGACAAACTAAATGCCATCATGATAGTACAATAAGAAAATACTCAACATATATCAAAACACCATCAATTCTATTGAAGACAAACTAAATGCCATCATGATAGTACAATAAGAAAATACTCAACATATATCAAAACACCATCAATTCTATTGAAGACAAACTAAATGCCATCATGATAGTACAATAAGAAAATACTCAACATATATCAAAACACCATCAATTCTATTGAAGACAAACTAAATGCCATCATGATAGTACAATAAGAAAATACTCAACATATATCAAAACACCATCAATTCTATTGAAGACAAACTAAATGCCATCATGATAGTACAATAAGAAAATACTCAACATATATCAAAACACCATCAATTCTATTGAAGACAAACTAAATGCCATCATGATAGTACAATAAGAAAATACTCAACATATATCAAAACACCATCAATTCTATTGAAGACAAACTAAATGCCATCATGATAGTACAATAAGAAAATACTCAACATATATCAAAACACCATCAATTGTATTGAAGACAAACTAAATGCCATCATGATAGTACAAAAAGAAAATACACAACATACACCAAAACACCATCAATTGTATTGAAGACAAACTAAATGCCATCATGATAGTACAATAAGAAAATACACAACATACACCAAAACACCATCAATTGTATTGAAGACAAACTAAATGCCATCATGATAGTACAATAAGAAAATACTCAACATATATCAAAACACCATCAATTGTATTGAAGACAAACTAAATGCCATCATGATAGTACAATAAGAAAATACACAACATACACCAAAACACCATCAATTGTATTGAAGACAAACTAAATGCCATCATGATAGTACAATAAGAAAATACACAACATACACCAAAACATCATCAATTTTATTGAAGACAAACTAAATGCCATCACGATAGTACAAAAAGAAAATACACAACATACACCAAAACACCATCAATTCTATTGAAGACAAACTAAATGCCATCATGATAGTACAAAAAGATCCATGCAACATTAACTCAGGAATAGGACTAATTACTAAGAATAAACAAATACAAAACAACTGAAAACATTACACCACACCCATACATTTGAGAGGAAGACTTTTACACATAAAAACACAAAAACACATATCATAACTGTATACACAACTGCAAAAGATGAAACAGCAAACTTCCTTCAAAAGACAACTAACCTAAATATAATGCAATTTTGGAATACAATAAAAGATCAAATTAAAAACATGTCAAACATATTCTAGATTACATAGCAAGAGCAACAAATTGATTGAAAAAGAATGCGAAAGAATACTAAGTAACAATAAAACAAGCGATGAACAAAAATCAATAACTAACAAAATACTCGATAAATTACAATTATACAAATTAAATGGAGAAAAACAAAAAACTGGTTTATTCCAAGATATGTACAATATTGGAAAGAAAATATATAAAAGGGAAGAAATTATAAGAGGAAACAATAGATCAATTACTAAACTAAGAGCAAATAACATAATATTACAAGAGAAACATGACATCCTACACAAAGTCAACACTTATTACCAATCACTATACAAAAGTAAAAACATTTCAAATGAAAATATCAAAAATTACTTAAACAAAATTGAACTTCCAACTACAAAACAAGAAGAAAAAGAATTGTGTGAACAGCCAATATCCTTATTTGAAATTGAAACAGGCATAGACACATTAACCAACAGCAACGCACCTGGCCTAGACGGTCTAATAGCAGAGTTTTACAAAAATTTCAAACAAATAATAAGCCCATTCTTACTAAACCTATAGTATGAAATACTTCTAACGAAAGAAATGACACCAACAATGAGAACTAGACTCATTACCTTGATATTCAAAACTAAAGGCGACATGCTTGAATTAAAAAATCTGGCGCCCAATCTTCCTCCTGAACCTCGAATATAGAATCCTTAGCGCTATCTTGGCCTATAGACTCAAGACGGCACTAAGCGAAATAGTCATGAGCAATCCATCGTGCGGGGAGGAAGGAAGACAGATATCAGATAACATTTTATCTATCTATAATAGAATTCATGTATACAACTAATAAAAATGGTGCCCTTATTCTTTTTGTTCAAGAAAAGGCTTTTTATAAAATTGAAATTAACTTTATTATCCAAACACTTAAGAAAAACGGTTTTGGAATAAACTTTATAAATTGGATAAAAACCTTATACAACAAATTTCAATCTACTGTACAAAAAAATGGTGCACAAACTGACACCTTTCAAATAATATGATCAGTAAGGCAGGGATGTCGAATCTCAATGCTACTGTACGTGATTGGGATTAAAACTCTCAATAGAGTAATCCAAAATGATAACAATATACAAGGCATTAGCATTCCAAATTATAAAAACCAAATTAAAACAGTTGTACATGCTGATGACTTATCAAAATTCATAACTACCTTTGACTCATACAATCACTTAATAAAACAATTTAAACACTTCAGTGAATTCTCAGATGTTAATCATGATAAAACTGAAATCCTACTAATCGGAGTCTGGAAAAGAAATAATTCACAACTACCGCGAGAAAAAAATTAAACAAAAATTAAAAGTCCTAGGTGTATACCTAGGCAATAACAGTAAAATGCTTAATTTGAACCAAATAATAACAAAATAAATAAAAACAAAATGATATGAAATGTCAGAAACTTTAGTTTTCTAGAAGAAAAAAAACAAATAACCCAAACATACCTTTTTAACTCAATTTCGCATGAATTTATGAATTATATTACATTAAAGAAAAAGAAAAAGCAATATACACATTTTTGTGGAACAAAATTGGTAAATTGTCACATTTCACACTTAAAAAAGATAGGGATAAAGGGGGAATGAATCTCCCAATCTAAAACTAAAGCAAACATCGTTATACCTTAATAGAATCAACAACTTACAATACCCACCTACTCAACCTTGGCACCGAATATATACCTGTTGGTTTGGCTTTTTGTTACCACACAACAAATCAATATATAACAATAACAAATCACTAAACTGATTGAAACACCTAAATTAGCTTGCAGAAAAACACAAGCAATAAGGGAACACAGAACAAATAGTAGAATATGGAAACAAAAAACAGTAAAGAAATTTATGATATAATAAAACAGACAAAATTACCACCAAATAAAATCAAATTAAGCAAACCTCACCTAAACTGGATTGCTATATGGAAAAAATGGCAAACAATTAAAAAAACAAAAGACCTATCACAAATTTATGAATATACATGACGCATGGTGGACTGGAAAACTGGTGTACAAAAAACTTACAAGACTCCTTCCAAAATGTCGACTATGCAAAAAAATATACTGCCAATAAAATCCACATGATCCTAACGTGTGAAACACTAAATGATAAAAGAAAAGAAATAAAAGAAAAATTGTCACACCTAACAGGTCACTTTGACCACAATTCACTTTATACTGATAAAATAAATAACAAACCAATTTATCAGCACACTATTAATATCATACTTCATGAATTCAAAAAAGAAACCAATCTATATGGATACCGGAAAATTAATAATAATAAAATCATAATAACTGGAAAAGCCGTAATGGCTAGATTTGAAGAAGAAAAAAAACAACCAGTTATATCAACCTATAATAAAATATAAAATAAAAAAAATAGAAGAAAAAATATATATTCGAATTAAATGTTACAATCAAATCATATACACTGGTTTTCCAGCATCTTTACAACTTACTTGTGTGTACTAGAGAGCTGTAATTACAGACAATATGGATAAACCACAGGAGTCTGACATTTTATCAATAAAGTACAACGAAATGTCTGACAACATGAATTACCCTAATCAATTATATATAATCAATACCCTAATCATTTATATATATATATATATATATATATATATATATATATATATATATATATATATATATATATATATATATATATATATATATATATATATATATATATATATATATATATATATATAACACAAGGAATGCAAGTGTGACCATGACCCTTCACTCAATTCGACTTTATCTCATGAGTCTTTTATCGCTTCAGGATCGCAAGAAGACTGAAAAACTACACATATGCATTTAAAAATCAGTTACCAACACATATCTCTTAAATGACCATGTCCTGAATCCAATTTGTATTATTATTATTATTATTATTATTATTATTATTATTATTATTATTATTATTATTATTATAATATTATTATTAGTAGTAGTATTATAGTATTATCATTATTATTATTATTGTATTATTATTATTATATTATTGTTTAATTATTAGTATTATTCTTCTTCTTATTATTAATATTATTATAGTATTATCTTTATTATTATTATTATTATTATTGTTATAGTATTATTATTCTTATTATTATTATAGTATTATTCTATTATTATTATTATTATTATTATTATTATTATTATTATTATAGTATTATCATTATTATTAGTAGTAGTAGTAGTAGTAATAGTAGTAGTATTATAGTATTATTATTATTATTGTTTAATTATTAGTATTAATCCTATTATTATTATAGTATTATCATTATTATTATAGTATTATCATCATTATTATTATTATTTAATTATTAGTATTATTCTTCTTATTATTATAGTATTATTATTATTATTATTATTATTATTATTATTATTATTATTATTATTGTTTAATTATTAGTATTATTCTTCTTATTATTATAGATTTAGATAAACAGAAGAATGCTCATACTCATCATCAGTATAATGGAACAAGAAAAACAAAAATGGAACATTGGATTCTTTTTAGCACAGATCATTCTGACCTCTTTTACAACCAGTGCATATTCTATTCACTTTGAATGGAAGAACTTAACATAACCATACATAATGACAACATGAGACAAAGATGAAATATGAGTATGTATATCAACAATGATGATTTTCATAATTATGCAGTGTTTGGTTAGAATACAGTAAGTTCAAAATACTTCTTAATATTTAAAATAACAAAAATATTTTATTTATATTATAAATCGATAAATATGACCATGCACGACGAAATGGACATTTTCAAACTTCCAAAATAATAAAATAATATTTATTCCACTTTTATTTTATTTTAAATCTGTTATACATGTTTGTCTTACAATAAAGTTATGACTACAATATTCATAAATCGTATTTTGAGACAAAAATGTGAATTAGGAAATGTAAATAAATGAAGTTTTCGTTGTGGAAAATGTAAAATAAAATAGAATTACCTGGTTGATGTAAAGACTCCATTTTGTAAACAGTTATCACATTACTTTGAAAGCTTGTGGTGTAAAGTAATCGTTGCTGGTCATCATAGAATATTCCATACGGTGTTGATGACACTGTGTGTATGGTCACTAGCTGACCGCTGTCTGTCAGCTGATGAATTCTGTTAGAGTTCCAGTCACACACGTACACATAATCCCTATCAGCCATTATTGACCACGGTTCTTTTAATTCATGGTGTTGATACAGAAACTTTTTTGTTTTTGGATTCAAAATATCGTAAACATAAACTCCATTATTAATGGAGTCTGAAGTCGGACACGAGATGTACACGGTGTTATCTTTCACGGCCATGCGAGACCTATACCCTTCACAGATGTCGTGAGTTGAGTCCATACGTCCATCTCTAATCGATAAAATTCCCCAAGACAACATGCCGCCTTTATAACCGCTGACAATGAGTTTGTCTGAATTCCATTTTGCCAATGATTCACATGAATCAAATCCTGTATATAAAGGTTTGACAATTTTTACGTCATCTGTCGATTTCAATGACAGGATTAAAACCTTATCGTACCTCATACACACAGCAACTTCATTCTTGCTAATAATACAGATATCCCTGGTACTCCACCCCATACTGTGTGATGTAATCAGTTTACCGTCATGACCATTGTAAACCTGAAGATTCCAATCTCTCCTGTCTACGGTTACCAACATGCCTTCCATCTTTAAAATGCCAGAATAGACGGGTTTATGACCGGCTGTGGATAAAAAATGACTTACATCAGGATACGGAATACACAAAATACAGACATATATACTTTTAGTAAACAATGCATAATAAACTTATACACATCTATAAATCTATTTCTGACCTAAAACCATGACATATTGTCATAAAATATAGACATATATACTTTTAGTAAACAATGCAAAATAAACTTATACACATCTATAAATCTATGTCTGACCTAAAACCATTACATAGTGTCATAAAATATAGACATATATACTTTTAGTAAACAATGCAAAATAAAAGTAAATACATTTATGCATCTATTTCTGACTTAAAAACAATATTCTACAGTCGTACGTTTACAGACCACCACCATTATCGTAATAGTTTTATTTTATTTAATTTTTATTGCTATTATAGTTCGTTATAAAAAAATTCCCTAATTCGTCTCACACGAAGCTTTTAAAACGAATTACATTTTTTTTGTGTAGCTACATTGAATGAAGATGACCTGAATATTTACCAAGTTCAAGATAGGACAATTTAGCTATGATATGTAGAACGAACTATAAAAAATACGTTCGAGTCAAAAACGATAAACATTATTCAGCCTAAAGTAGGACTAAAGGGGTAGATGCAATTTTACGTATGTTTCAAGTAACTCCTATTAATTACTATATGTGATTGTAACTACAAGTAATAAAAATAATATAAAAATACTTTTAAAATAACATTTTTTTTCTTGTATAGTATAGATGCCAATTTGTAACTTTTTTGCAACTGTTACTGCAAGCCACTAGTAATACGTTTAAAAAAAATAAATAAAACTAAATTGCTAAGAATAAACTTGGGCTAATTGAGTAGCGGTGATTCTACATAAGTTTCAAGTAACTCACGCCACATATGATCTGCGGACCAAATATTTATACAAATACTTGAGGTGATAGCCTGATGTCTATCCCCACCCTGCAAAAAACGTATCCCCTGGGTCACATCATAAAAATTATTGAGATCACCAACTAACAACCATAACACAGACTTTCTTGACATGTAAAGACAAATTTACACATATAACTGGCACTTAAAAGGCATTCCATCCCTACCTCTGTATTGCAATTTTGAAAATTTTGAGATTATCAATTTATACTCATGTACACAATTGCTAGCACGAAAAGACAAATTAATTAATGTATGCAACTTATTATCAAGACAGGAACCACCCCATCACCAATGAAATTTTTGGACCATACTTAATAACTTGCAATTATTGAGATCCCAGCCATATAACCATATATACGATTACAGTTCATGAAAAGACATTAATATATGCAAACAATATAGGCCCTGGAGTTTGTTTTATGCCCTTGAATCAAGCTCGTGAGTCATTCATTGAAAGCGATCGATGATAAAATTGAATTATCGAGGTAGGACGTGCAGTTTTAGTGTGAAACCATAAGACAGCTAAAGAGAAAGTAGATATATGTTTTTGAGTCACATGGAGAGCAAATCATAAATCATGTGGAAGACATGAAAGCCTCAGACAAAATAGGAAAACTTAAAGAATGGCTACTGAAATTAACAGAAGTAAAAGCAAAAAAATGAATATTTTGTTGTAAGAAGGACCCCCTCAGTGCTTAAGATAAAATATTTATTTACAAAGTTATTCGATCTTTCTTTGTGGAATAAAGCTATCTAGAATATGAATAAATTGAAAATATGTGCTTTGTACTTGGCTGATAGACTACTCTGCTAGAAACAAGGACCAAAAGCAATCATAGTGAAATTTACATATTTTAAGGACAGGGAATAGTGTTAAGCATAGCCATCATTTTGGTGAAAGGCCTTGAGTGCTAAAAATTAATTGTTGGTCATTTGAAAAAAAGCTAATGACTGTTTGACAGCTTAGTTGTATCTTGAGAAACCAAAAAAATGGGTTCTTTGACCAAAATATGACTCTTGAATCTTGAAACTACTATCTAGAGAAAAGATTTTTGTCTCATATATTTCTTCATATGGAGATAGTCAAAAATGGCAAAATACTATGCACAGAAGTAAGCCATACTTTCTATTTACAGTAGAGAAAGATTTAGTAGAAGTAAGCCATACTTTCTAATTATGGTAAATAAAGATTTAGTAGAAGCCATACTCTCTATTTATGGTAGATATAAATTTAGTAGAAGTAAACCATACTCTCTATTTATGGTAGATAAAAATTTAGTAGAAGTAAACCATACTCTCTATTTATGGTAGATATAAATTTAGTAGAAGTAAACCATATGCTCTATGTTTTGGTGGATATAATAATCTGTTTTAGTAGAGGTTAACAATACTTTCTATACAAATTTAGTATAGAATGCTTTTATCAGATGAACATTGTAAAGTGGGCAGCAGCTTATGTTCTAACATGTTTTCATTTGTCAGTAGTTTTGGATTTGTTTACTGCAAAGATGGGTTTAGATTTATATAACCACTCGACATTTTTGCATGTTTTAAATGCCCTTAACAATTTAGTGACTAGGCTGAGCACAGCTGTGTCAATATGTTCATGCCATGTGCAATTCTCTGATAATTATATGAGCTCCTGTGCTAAATGTTGCCTTTTTACAACCCTTGCCAATGTTGTACTGTGAATGTATCAGATTGTATGTCAGAGGAGCTTTCCAGTCTTGCTACAATGAAGGCACTTAAGGATGATTCATTTTTCTGACATTAAATTCACCACAACAGTATCACATTGAAGGAAATTTAAAGATATGTGTCTACTGTATTGGATTACATTTCCACACATTTTATCACTGAATAGCACAGTCTAAAGATCTCCACCCAAATCCATACTGTTCTAAAAGTATCGTACAGTTCCAGATAACATATGCTAAATAAAATTGCATTGCCAGCTTTATTATAAATATAGGAGCATGCTACTTTTGTAAATTAATTTTTTAATTTTATTCTTGGACTATTCAATAAAATGTTTTTCCCAACCCCAAAAACAAAGAAATTTGCTTAATATACTATAATTACGATCATCACTTTCCAATTTCAGGAAATATGTAGCATGCTTGTTAAAAGTAATTATAATTGATAACTTGTGTTCTAATCTGATACATATACATTGAGGAACTTGTATTGATAGGCATATTATTCATATATTGAAATAACCCAATTTGACTTTCATGCCCATATTGGTAAGTTTATATTGTTTACATATTTGTAAACATTTGGGATCTGGAATCATTTGACACAAAACTTGTAAAGAAGAGTAAGCTCAAATCACATGAAGTAGACAATCAAAACTTAGTAGACATGTCTATAATAATAGAAGGTCAGATTAGAATTCATGCCATTATTGCATTGTGTCCCATGTTTCGAAACAAAACTTCATAACATAATTTAAGGACCCAAAATCGGTTTATAGTAATTTAACCTTGTATTGAGTGCTGATTTCTTGTAATGTGCTCCACCTTCCCATGGAATATGTCGTTGTTGTTGTTGTAGGGTTTAACTCCTCTATTTTCAGCACATGATAGGCTATACATGGCGGCCAGTTATTATTGGTGGAGGAAGAATCCGGGAAAACCCCCAGAAAGAACCACCAACCCACGAGAAGCTACTGGCAAGCTGCTCCACATAACTACATTAGCTGAATCTTAGACTCGAACCCATGCAGACAGAGGTGAGATGACAGTAATCCGTAACGGAGGGCGCTTTAGACCATGTGACCACTCAGGGACCTCATGGAATACTATGGTACCTATGTCTATGTTTTCTAAAATCAAACATTGATTGACTTCTCATACCTCTGTGACTGTTTGAACAGAGTGCTGTTGCACTGTAGGTATAACGGTACCAATTGTGCAAGTCCAAGTGGGTGGAGCTTATAGTGTCGGGAACATTGCAATCAGAAATAAACAACAACACTAGCTATGATTGGTGGATTATGTTGTACTTTCTGTTAGGCTTTAAAAAAAGTTTAGCCTCTTGGCAACATGTGAATTGATGCTAATTCCTATATAGATCATATTTTGTATTTTTTATAACTTTTTTTAAATGTGATGCACTTGACAGAAAATATGTATGTTTCCATCCCTAACGCCATTTTCTTGTATCAAGTGTTCCAGAACTGCATGCCTTTCTAAACACATTCCATTAGTAATGCAGTTAAAACATTGAACTGTGCAAATAGTACATTTAGAGTTATTATATTTCCAATAAAAATATATTTGATTTTAATCAGTGCATAGAAAATTGCATAGCAATGCACACATCGGCCGTTTTGTTTACATTAGTTTCAGTATCCGTGACCGTTGTGAATTAGGAAAGGTCACGATTTCGTTGCGTTCGTACCATAATGCAAATGTATGACAGGGGACCATTCTGTGTTTTGACTTCTTTATGACGTCATCCGTATATTGTGACATATTAGCGTTCGACCTTATAACATCTAAAGGCCTGTGTTATGTCGCCGCAAGAAAAGAATTAATTACTTATTCAACTAACATAGTTTGACAAATCTTCCATTTATTTCTAAAGATACTACGGTATGCATCAAAAGCGATTTAAAGTTCTAAACTCAGTGTGCAGCATTTACCAAAGGTGTGATTTTGTCTAGCAGCATTTTATTGTGACTGTTATTCTTAGTACACATCAAGGCCAAGGTCACGAGGTTGTCAGGTGTAACTTATCAGTGACTGTTTATCCATGGGTTGGATTATACATTTTAACAAGAACATTTTTAAAATAAAATTTACGTGTGTGTATCGTAATAATAGTAGGTATATGACTGACAGGGGGAATAACCGTTTCTGACTTCCCGTTTTCTGATGCCGCTTATGTTTCAGAACAGTGGTCCGCTGTTACGGCATATTTTGAGATAAATTTGGATCGTTTGAATGTTATATCATTGGAAACGAACAAGATACATATCCGAATACTTGTTTATGGTATAAAGCGGCCCGTGGAAGAAAAATTAGTACTTTTGCAAAGCGTGGAAAGTTGTAAAAGTTTAATTTCCATAGATTAAGAGGAGATAATACACATAAACACGGTAGGTCTTAAGCTTCCAACAATTTGGAATATGTCCATGTATATTTCATATTTCTGACTAACCTCTATTTACCGTACGAGGTTTCAATTCAGGAGTCCTATCTGGTCGTTTGAGCAATATCTGACATGACTGGTGCGTCGGCCAAATTATCTCTCAAATATTCAGCACATTGACCCCATTGTCGGTCAACGGCGTTAATGTGACAAATTCAATTTAATAACATTTAGAAGTTATTTCTTATACATATATATGTTGATTTTCATTCAGTTAAGCAAAAATAGTATTTATGTCTTCTCTTCAAATGTATGTATAAAAGGTAGTGTCTATTCGCACGGCCGCCGTGTGGCCAATTTTGAAAAGGCTATTCGTACGGCCGCCGTGCGGCCAATTTGGAAAATACTATTCGCACGGCCGTAAGTAACTGCATAATATCTGACATGACCGGTGCGTCGGCCAAATTATCTCTCAAATATTCAGCACATTGACCCCATTTTCGGTCAACGGCGTTAATGTGACAAATTCAATTTAATAACATTTAGAAGTTATTTCATATACATATATATGTTGATTTTCATTCAGTTAAGCAAAAATAGTATTTATGTCTTCCCTTCAAATGTATGTATCAAACGTGTTTAAATGAACGGTGTCAAGGCAAGATTATATCTGCATGAATTTAGTCCTAGGAAGCTAAATTCAAAATAATGACAAAGAATGATGTGAACAACAGTATGGGGTTATTTCACAAATTTCCTATATTTCTCTACCAGAAATCTTCAGTACAAAATCAAATGTCAACAAATATAAATTCAAACTATCAATGCATTATTTTTGTCTATTGAAGGTACCAGCTTGAATTGATGATTGATCTTATAATCTTGAATTGAGCAGGAGTGACACCTTATTATAAGGTGGCATGCCTGCTCAAGTCAAGATTGCAATACATGTAGCAGAATTTTTTTTTAAATTAAGAAATGAAACCCAGAATGCAAACAGGTTGATAAAGACTTTCATTTTATAAGGCTTATACAATGTAAGTATGTATCAACCTGTTTTCATTCTGTGTTTCATTTCTTAATTGAAAACAATGTTGCTACTTGTGTGTAACTATATGACATTCTGTTGCAATAATGTAATAAGATGTATACTATTACCGTGCTCACACATATTTATTTGTTTGTATTATATTTTGTATTTGGGTATGGTCTTATATGCACATGTACATGCATTTGAGAGAGAGAGAGAGAGAGAGAGAGAGAGAGAGAGAGAGAGAGAGAGAGAGAGAGAGAGAGATGTGGACGATTTTTGAGAAAGAGTTTGTCGCGTGTTTGTTTTTCATTTGATCAGTGTATTTTGCATAGTAGGGTTATTATTTGAGGGAAAAGGTGAAGATCAAGTTTTTTGGACCACTTTAACACATTCGCTAACTTTATTGCATTGTTGGTCATAGGAAAAGGACCATTAAATTTTCTCCCCCTTTTTATTGCCATTTTACAACTATTTTTCATTTCTCATTTTGTTTCTTTTTCAACAGAATGTTTAAGTTTTCGCTTTTTTGCTTCCATCTTCACTTAAAAACATGATATTAGAATCATCTTACTAATTGTTAAAGTATATGGTGACATTGCAAATAATTGGAAAAGTTGTTTGTCACTTCTTTGGACTAATTACAGTTTTTCTGTCATTTACTTTCATTTACCAGTCATTACATATGCTTGTAATTTTTATAATGATATAAATATTTTACTAAAATCACAAATTAAATGATATTATTGATTCCACCATTTAAGCTAAAGTTTTATTTTTTGATAAATTCAGCATATTTTTGTATATAAAATATTTTTACTAATAATGACATATGGAACTTTGATATTTACACCTAATTTAGAAATTATAGGTAAGGCGATTAAATTGCTATCAAATGTATTGATAGTTGTTTTGTATGTAAAGAGCACATTCACAGTTCCTTTGATTTAAATGTGATAAACGACATAATTTTATTTCGATATTGAACGGATAAAATCTGGAACGTCTTTAAAGTATTTAAAATAATACATAATGCAATTTTTTTTTTTTTTGAATTTTTGTTTTGACACGAGGATTAATCCATAGGTAAATTTAGAACTCATTGATTTAGTGTCTAGAAATTCTCTACTCAAAATAGGTTTGTATCCTGGATCACTCCTTTTGTTAAAGAAAAGACCCGATTTTTTAGAGAACATTTTTAAAAAGTGAAAGTCCCGTCCATATCAGGGACATTTCTGAATCACACATATTTCAAAAACAACAAAAGCACACCCATAAATCCATACCATGTCACGTCAACATAAAGACAATTCAACATTGATCACTCATTTTTACCAAAAGATACACTAGTACCTAGATATAACAAATAATCATCATTTTGCATTATGTAGAAAATAGCGTGAAATATCATACACATTACAATAATGGCTACAAACAATATTATGAGTTATTAAAATTTAGCAACTGATACTGTGTATTTGCTTGCAAGATTGGATGGGATAAGAGTTTGGTCAAGGCCAGTTGTGTTACAAGAGCTTGGATGGAATAACAAGATTAATTACACTGAAATAAGCAGCGTCAACCCTGATTACGTGATTGCATTGAAATAGGAATTGTAATCCCTGATTGCATGATTGCATTGCAATAAGCAATGTCATCCCTGATTAAGAGATTGCATCGAAATAGGCAATGTCATCCCTGATTACGAGATTGCATTGAACCCTAATAGCAAGACTGTTAACATTAAAATAAACAGCGTCAGTCCTGATAGCAAGACTGTTAACATTGAATTAAATAATGCCAGTCCTGATAGCAAGGCTGTTAACATTGAAATAAATAATGCCAGTCCTGATATCAAAACTGTTAACATTGGAATAAATAGCGGCAGTTTTGATGGCAAGACTGTTAACATTGAAATAATAATGTCAACTCTAATAGCAAAACTGTTAACATGGAAATAAACAAGGTCAACACTGATACCACGACTTAACATTGAAATAAATAGTGTGAACCCTGATAGCAAGAATGTTAACATTGACATAAACAACATCAATCCCGAAAGCAATATTATCAAAATGGTGCGATATGATCAATTGATATATATTTATATCAATTAAATGCGATAAGGTACCAGACTATTACATCTCAGTTAGATGCGATAAGGTACCAGACTATTACATCTCAGTTAGATGCGATAAGGTACCAGACTATTACATCTCAATTAGATGCCTTAAGATACCAAACTAGTGCATCTCAGTTGAATGCTAGAGTGTGTCATTCTATTGCATCGCAGTTAAATGCTATACCAGTCTAGTGCATAACAATTTCTTCCTTTTATCGGCTGTTAACTCAGAACAGTTTTGATATTCCTCATCGATAACAAGATTTTGAATTGGCTGCGATGGCGGACATACTGTATGTCGAATTGGCACCATGCTCATTTAGGTCCAACAAGATATCGTAAGATGTCTCCTGGTAGAATGACAATCACAATATGTTGAAAATGTTCGTCGTGGTACTCATGTTAGAAGTCGCATCGGCACCTTATGTTATTAAAGACCAACTGCATATCAGAACAAGTCGCTTGTAAATAAAACCTACTGAATACGACCACCTGTCAATGAGGAGTTTGTGGTCTCTTGTATTTGAATCTTTTTGGCTTCAGCACATACTGGGCTATTTATGGTGGCCGGTATATTTGGTAGAAGAACCCAAGAAGACCCAAAGAAGAACAACTGACTCACGGGAAATAACTAGCAAGCCTTCACACGTACCCATGTAGGTCTGTCCGAAAATTTAATCCACGCAAACAGAGGCGAAATACGAGTTATCTATAAATGTGAGCGCCTTAGACCACTCGGCCACCATATGTCAGGTTAAGAAGGAGTGGCGATAGCACTAATGTTAAGATGGCTACTGAGGTGGCCATTTTATGTGCAACGATACCGTTTGCATTTTGGACCAGCAAGACAGTAAAATGTCTTCTTAACTCAGATCAAGTGGCAGTAAAAGGATACGGTACGTCAAATCAGTATTTTGGTTAGGACCGAATATACATTAGAAGTCTCCTAGTGAAAACACCTTGTTAATATGACCATCTATTCAGGAGAAATACTGATACCAATAGTTTTAAAATGGCAGCGATTGTGGCCATATTGGACATCGCATTGATATATTTTCACTCGAGACCAACTAGTCATCATAATAATTATTTTCAAAGAAAACTATTTCAATTGGGCTCTCCGTTCAGGAGAACTAGCTTTTAAAGATGACCGCTATCAAGCCCATTTTCACCGTCAGATCGGCACCATGTCCGTTTTGGGTCAACTAGACATTATAAGAAACGTTTTAGTGAAAACCTCATAGTCGTGTGCCATCCGTTTAGGAGGAGTAGCGATAGTAACGTTGACCACTGTGCCAGCTATCATGGTAATAACAAACTTGTGTGAAAGAACGATCAACTATACCAGTATATGTTCTTGCCCATGACCAGAAGAGTTAAAAGGCAAATAAACCATAGTTACCGTACCGCCCCTAAAATAAAACAACATAACAATTGATATTGTTTTTCAAGTATTCCTGCATGTTGGCAGTATACATGAGAGAACGAGATCACTAGTTGCAGGAATGTGATCCAGCATTTAAGTAATAATGCGTCAGAGAACTGTCATTTGAAATAGTTAATGAATGCTTTCATATAATGTGTTGTGGTTGAGTTTTAAATTTAACTGGTGGTCTAGCACTCTCAAATGTTATCTACTCACAAAGCTGTCTCGAGACAAGGTCCAGGTAAACCATTGAATACAAGAGTATAAATGTGACACGTATAGGGTTTAAGAACGTGAGGTGACAAATTGGGAACGAAATAAAATTTTTGAAAAGTTTCTGTAGTTGACTAAAACGACGATTTGGTCAAAATGTCACTACTAAGTAGAAAAATGGTCTCGGAAAGCGTTGACGAACATCTAAATTAACTATGAAAAAAATGCTGAAAATTGTTAGCTTATTTTCAGCACGAGATTTTTGTGCATACTCTTTGTGATATCATAAAATAGAATTTAAGATATAATAAACTGTATTCATAACATGAATACTATGTATGGTATCAGGAAATTGAAATAAAAATATAAATATGTTTATGTCATGTTATCCAGAATTTCAATCAATGGCGAGAATGATCGGTCGTGTAAAAATGGTTTCTTCTAGGTTTCTTTGAATGGTTTTTTCTTTCTCGTGTATTTGCATCCAAGATTAATATTTGATTACAAAACCTTGATTTACTTATCGGTACCTAATCCATGGTTACTAAATTCAGTTACAAGTCTGCATACATCGATCCTCTGGCAAACTAAACATTAAAGTCTATTTCATTTTAGATTCTTTTTTTCTGATGTGTTAATCATAATATATTATGTAAATGAACGTGGTAACTTAATTTTTAACTACCTTGTATATCTCGCAATAATAATAATAATAGTAATAATAATAATAATAATAATAATAATAATAATAATAATAATAATAATAATAATGAAAAGTGTAACTTTAGACAACAACACCACCACCACCACCACTATTATCATCATTTCTTTATATCTTACATCATGCATACTGGTTTTACAACGATGATCTCTACTTGTATGGCCTTAGGCTTGCATTTAAGCAAATAAGTAGATTATTTTGTATTCCTTTATGTCTTCTTTTTTGTTGCTGACTGCTTAATGTTGACATGATAATTTTGTAATTCTTAACCTGATTCACCTCAGAATAAGTTCACAAAACCTTGAATATATGTCACAAAGCTTTCTTCACATCCCGTAGTTGGAATATCGTATTTCTTGTGTGTGTGTGTGTGTGTGTGTGTGTGTGTGTGTGTGTGTGTGCAAAAAGACTCGATCCACGTGCACTAAAAACATAAGTGCATATAAGTGTTGTTTTCGTGGTGGGATATTTCTAATCACAATAAATTAATTATAATTAATGCATCAAAAAGGTGCAAACTGTTCCTGTAACATTAATATAACCAAATATTAACTAGTGGTTATTATGGGATGGGGAAATACCAATGATACAAATATGCTGATACATATTCATTAATACTTTACAAGGTATCAATAGGAGCACAACGCTTACGGGTTCGGGCAGCGTGACAGATGTTGCTATGTGGCCGAGAAGTGCCGAAAGTCTATGTTAGGGACACTGTATGCACAGTTCTACAGCCCATGTCACGGACAATGTATGCCAAATTCTAAACCCCATATCATGGACACTGTATGCACAATTCTAACCCCATGTCACGGACACTATATGCCCGATTCTAAACCCCATGTCACGGACACTGCATAGTTCTAAACTACATGTCGCGAACACCATGTTACATTTTTAAAATGCACTTGCAGAAAGTAAATATTTTAGTCATTTGAACAAATCTGCAGAGATATTATCTTGTCAAACTTAGAGTGCATGTACGAAATTACAGATTTTGCATATTTTGTAATGTATCTAGTCATTTTGAATGTCATAGTACTGTCACAGTATAGAAAACATGTTTATATTTTTGAGTGAGTGAGAGTAGGATTTTTAAACGTAACTTTAACATTTTTTCATTCATATCGCTATGATGTCTGCAGTGAAGCAGTTTATAGTGATGTCTAGCACTGGGATATCATGCCGCAGACATTTAGTATGATGTCCCACCCAGTCAATGCTAGTAGCAATTGTTGAAGTCGTTGAAATAACCGGGCCGGGGATCGAACCCACGACCTCGCGGTTCCACGGCGGACGTAATAACCACTAGGGCACCAGAGCGGTTTATATTTTTGAACAAGTCATAGTTTGTTATAAGTTTCAGTAAAAATCTATCTTGTTACTATTTAATAGCTAGTTTCACAAATTAACTTAATTTTAAAATTTATTTTTCCCTGTTGTATATTAGTGGATTCCGACAGAGACCTTAACGAGCTCGTTAATTTTCGTATATAGGCTACATAACTTTTGCAGGACATGCACATTAAACACCCACAAACTCACCAACCCCGCCAACCCCAAATGACGTCCCTGGATTGTGAAGACAGGTAAGCATATTTGTATTTTTTATGGTAAGTATGAGTTTTATCGCAAAGACGCCGCGTATATGGTCGACAGAGTGTTAATAACACAACCGCGACAGTGAATGATAAAATTGCTGGTGAAATCGTCTCCGCGATAGATTTCACCGATGACAAACGGTATTTTATGCAAATAATATTTTTAGCGCTCTCTATTACGAAATTTATCCGATTAGTAAACCTGATATTAACAGATTAGCACCAATGAGATTTTCATCGTTGTCTTCGTCAAGGCTGAATCGTGTAACTGAGCGAGTAATTGAGCATTTTGCAAATGCGACATTGAGTAACGGGTTAACGGATCGACGACGTGAAAAAATAGCCAATTGGACTGAATCTGCATGTCTGTATGGATGCTTTAAAGTTCCAATGATGGAAAAATGATAAATTTTTTCAACCCGACGGCGAATTATATCGTGGCCATTCTCTTGATGAAACGAAGATTTTGATCTAACAACTTTGACGAATTACTGAGAAATTGTTTTACGATTGCGTCAGTCGCACGAAAAAGAAACAAATGGAAGCCAACACACGCTCGAGTTCTCAGCAATGTTCAGTTAAGCTATTGTGAATACGAACATGGCGGTTTGTGGAATACCCGGTATAACAGCAAAGACTTCATTTCGGTTGATATGCCGCCTGTTATCCCGGGAGTTTTTTTTATAGGTAAAGACGAATGCGCCGGATATTTTGTCGTGATTTGGACATCCCAAGCATGAGATGACCCAATTGATAGACCATTATCTGATTTTGACCTGACCGTGTTTGTCTGTATATTGTCTTTTGAGTCCGCTAAGGATCTTCATCCAATTCGTTATGTCTGGTTTGGTAGACATCTTTCAGAAGCGCGCTGAGCTTTCATAGTGCTGTTAAGATACATGCTTGATATTGTAATATTAACATTGTTGACGGTAAGTGTAGCAATTATATCATATCACGCGCAAACAAAAGTTTGGTTAACTTCACCTGAGTGTATTAGTCATGACGAGGTCATCAGCGATTTATCGAGATATGTCCAGATACTCGCATTAATCATATTGTCAATGAAGCTCCTAAAATTCTGAACATTAAACTCAGCAACAGTGAAAAATAAACCGCAAAGGATCTTGCTAGAAATAGAATCGGTAAGTTTACTCAGGGTCGTGGCGTGATTAGTCATTCACGATTTATTATGGATTCCGTCGAATATGAATTCGTGGTCGCTGTTACGGCGACGAAAGAAATATTATCATTCAAGGAAAACCCCATCTTGTCTGACGGAACACAAGTAGGTGTTATTGGTTAAATCAATGGCGAATCACCGCTATACACGAATCTAAGAGTTTCGTTGCCTCCATATGTATCGATAAATTCATTAACGATGATAAACAGATTTCCGCGCATCATATTCAGAGTTGCCACGAATTCGTTTTATATCGATAAGAAAAACTCGGGTGTGCATCGTGGGGATCATGGAGAATACAACAGGAGGATATATGCAATTATAAACCAACTGCAGGTGTTATGATATTGGATTTTTATGAACGCGATCAGATATCACAACTATCTTTTGCGGCGTCCGTGCATGATCCGGTATCCAGAGACAAATTGTGTATTTGAGTGGACCTGGCTGTTGTGGCAAGACAAGTTGGGTGATCGAATTAATTACATTTCCAAGCGATGACATGATTGTGCTAACACCAACACATAGACTTGCCAGAGATACGAAGACCTGAGAAGTTAATTTGTGTATTTATCACAGCTTTTTCAGATACAAGGGCGATGTGTTGACGCCTGACAGGATGGGTAATAAATAAATCCCCGGGAAAATTATTTGGGCTGAAATATGCACAGTGTCGCTGGACACATTAAAAATGTTTCTTGATTGGCTGTTGTCGCAAAAACACAGCTCTGATTATGTGTGGAGATCACGGTCAGCCACCATCGTTTACTGAAAAATCTCGAACACGATTGGCTTAAACGTGTTGTTGATTATTATGAAGAAATCGAATCGATGTCGACCACAGATCAATTGATGATAAATTAAAAACTTAAAAATTTAATCAGGTTGTTGCAAATAAAAATCAGTGTAGAGCATATGGCACAGTAATAAGAGAAACTTCCATGGATGATTTCTTGCAGCGTGGACTCCAAACGATTTAATAGTAGCAAGTAAAAAATAACTCGTGATACACTTCAGCAGCAATTTTTTCAGTTGCATAAGAAAAAGTTCCCGACGCTACCAACGTCGTTGTGTTACAGACCAGCTTATACACGACGGTAAAACATCAACATTGATATACCAGGACGAACTGAGAAGCAAAAGCTAGTATTAAACGATATTGTCATGTTTGATATTAGCATTGTTGAGGAAGCATTGCGCACGGACAAATCTCCATGGAGGTTAGGATTCGCGATGACGATAAACTCATCTCCCAAATTAACTATTTCTGATACTCGAGTTCGGATCTTAGATAATCATGTCGAATGGTCAAACTTGTTCTTTTTTGGCAGTGTCTCGAGTTATAAGAATATTTCAGTTCCGAAGAGTTTAATCGAAGACGCAGATATCATCGATGATATAACCGACGATAGCACAATCAGAAAAAAATAGCCAGTTATAAGCTAAGTGATAAAAAAGGTAATTAAGATTTTGATATCGATGTCGAATTTATCATGATACTGAAGCAGAAACAGAATAAACACTGTGCGAGATGTAATTGTTTAATGTTATGGTGGTATCTGACAAACGATTTAAAACAATTTACCGTGGATAGGAAAGATAACAGTCGTCGTCATACACACGAAAATACGATGTTAACTTGTCTTGAGTGTAATCGACGTCCAGGTGCTAGTTAAGCGATCGGGGCGACAATTGCGTGTCTTCGGGAATTATTTGTATTTCTTCACGCATAAATCCACGTTGAGGAGCAGTTGAATCTAATCAGTATATTGCAGGTCTACCTGTGGATGTAACTACGCTGGAAATTGTGTATTGTGATACTCCAGACTGTATCAGTCGCTCTGTTTTTACCACCTTCAAGTTCACCAGGTTCATAACAATACCTCACGGTGAAATTACCCAGAATTGGATATGCTGACGAATCATCTTGCACAGGTATATGATCGCGGTGATTGCGTTAACAGGTTCCATCTTAATTGTACGAGTAATTTCATTATTTAGCGCAGATATCACACTTGGTAATCTTAAAAAACCCATTCGCGAGATATTTTCTTTTGAATTTACTACTTCCTGTATTGATATTTAAATAACCTCTCAGCATGTGTTCAATTCAATCTCTCAACAACGGCCTGATCGCGATGAATCGCAGTATGTCCTCGTTATTTTTTGATGTTGTGTTGTTTGATCAAAAATGATATTGCGCCTTGAAATTCTTTGCAAGGTTTAACTTGTAATTGCTGTGGCCATTGTAGATCACCTCGGTCATAAATTCGTTTAAACGTAGAAGCTACTTCACCAGCTGGTTATGTTGATAACTGTTCTGCTTCTTTGTATCTACTTGCAAGATGAAGGACAGTTAATGCGTATCTGTATGTTTTACGACGTCTAGTATAATGTGGTAAAAATAAAATATCAGCCTGATGAACTTCATTAAGGACGCAAACATCAAAATACGCGTATTGTATTCGTTCAAGCGGTGGTAGTTAGATTTGCCATATCGGTTGTCGGGCTAACCATGTTGCTGCTGTGGCACAGTCAACACCTACAGTTTTGGCGAGTTTACTAATCGTGGCGCTACCTCTCCAATATCTGCTCGGAGAATAATACGCCGACTCCATTATTAATTTCAAGCCCCTAATACTAGTTTACCTTTCATATTGGTTTTTAATAAGCAGTTCCTTTAAAGTTTTTTAATTTTAAATGGTATTTAATGCTTGATTCAATTTCAGATCTGTGATGTGTTGCTGCTGAAGATCATTTGATCGATAAGCTACATCATGAGCGTGACAAACATGATCGATAGCATTTATTGGATATTCGCCTGGTTTTGGTTGGTCTTGGTTGTCAAGTCTAATATCAAGTCTGGAATTATATCATGCAAATTGTTTTTTTCATAGGTATTTGGCCCATGGAATTCCCGGTAATTTGGCTAACTTGGCTGAAATATCACCCCCGTGTTGTATTTGTTTGAAACCCGACTTATAGGCGGGGATACATGTAAGTTTGAGTAACACAGCGTTACACCCATTAGGATGGGTCTGAATCTAATCATTAGGATGGATGTTATTATTTGTATGTCTGAATCTAACCATTAGAATGGATGCTATTATTTGTATGTCTGAATCTAACCATTTTAATGGATGATATTATCTGTGGCTGAATCTAACCATTAGAATGGATGATATTATATCGATCTAGTAATTAAGGAAGATCATATTATATGTGTATAACCAATAGGGTGGATCATGTTATATATGCCTAACCATAACGAGGTATGGTTTTATATGTGTTTATCCATTAGGATGGATGATGTTATCCTATTACAGCTATGCATTATAAGTAAATTTATAGAAGGGTACGTACGTTCCCAATTAAAACATGTAACAACGGCCAATAGACCAATGCCATATAACGTCACGTCAATAAACCTCATTGACGCGTTGCGTTATTGAACAGAAAAGGACGCGATGAGACAACGACACCTCTATTCAATCTTTTGAGAGCTGAAATCAGGCGAATATCGGCCTGGTTTTAACTTTGTATTTCTGGTCATGCTAACAAATGAAAGCAAATTTCCGACACAAATATAATCGTGTTCATGACATGTTTACTTGTGCAAATGGAAATCTGCCAATGACTTGTGTTACGTATATCTGATTTAATATAAATTTATTTTAATTTAATTGTTTGTTTGTCGGATTTGAATAATTTTCATTTTTCATTATATGCTATTGTAATGTACTTTTATTGATCATGTTTTTTCTTCAGAAAATCGGTTGACTGAATTATGTTTGGTAAGCAAGTAATGTTGACCTAGATCCTGACCTTTATTCAGTGTTAACCGCAACCATGTACACGGACTTTATTTTAGTTGTAAAATGATTGGTTGTTGTCAAGGTCAAGATTAGACTAGTGAATTAAAACGTAAACAACGTTTTGTTCTTAAAGTAAAATGATTGTTTTTCTTCACGGTCATGTTAGGGGTACGTGATATAAACACAATCAAGTGACCACTCCCTTTTTTACTCTCGATTTCGCAAGTTGATGATGTCTTTTGCAAAACTTAGTATTAGAATACGATATAATTACTTTGTATTGAAATATAGTTAGCATCTGACGTTAGATCATTTTCTTTTGTTGTAGCCAGTGTTTGAATCCATGTTAATTTTGATTTGGATTTGAAAAGAATTAATAAGTATCTCGGGAAATATTTGATGTGCTCATATATAATTCTTTGACAGAGACAGTCTATCAAAATTGTATTCGGATTTCCATCACAGGAGTGTAATTTCTTGTGAATTACAAGGAACTAGATAAAAAAAGTATAGACTAGATCATACGTCATCATCTTCCATCTTGGATTTTCCAAAAGGATTCGAACTTGAATTTATTGGAACATTTCATTACTAGGTCTTTAGTAATTATAATTTAATTCGTGGCCTATTCTTGGATTACGTTCGGATTTGATTTTTAAAACTGTAAATCTGTTTACATCTTTAATTTTTTTTCCCCGAGAAATACATTATTTTGTTAAATTTTTATCAAGCGTACCGGTTTCACGTTTTGTATGTTACTGTTTTTTGAGAGCCTAAACACGTAAAACAATGTAGAATCTGTCGCAAGTTATCCCGTACGAAGTGTATCATCACTGAAATGCATCTTATGTTTCATAACTAATGCCGTAGATTAAAAGGATATACTAATATCGTATGTTTATCATTAGAGGTGAAAACTGAAAATAATACTGATGATGAAAATCTGACATAGTCAATCAAAGGCAATGTTTTTTGTTGTTTTTGTCATTGCTAGATCATATTAGGCTACGCATAGCACCTTCCAATAATGGTATTTGATATAAGACAGCTAAAACAATAATTAGATATATACTGTCTTTATGCTGAATATTATTATTATTATTATCATTATTATTATTATATATATATATATATATATATATATATATATATATATATATATATATATATATATATATATATATATATATATATATATATATATCACTTTACATCCATTCACTCAGTCGGACAAATGTTGTGAATGGCCATTTCTTCCCCACGCACTCCTAGTTATATCGGTAATGCTATGTGTCACAGAATTAGGCGAAAATTGAATTTATTTTCTTCTTGAATTACAAACTAATTGCACCATTTTTTTTTGTTTCGTCGTACATGCGTTACCTGGGGTGAATAAGTGGTTTTCTCCAAGGTAAGCGGCGTGTAACGATTTGCATGTGCCTGACTTTGAATTACATGAAGTCCGGAACATTAGATTCACAGGGTGCACGGTAATCTTGCCGTGATTTCTGCTCACCTATTTGAGGGTATATAAGGCAGAATATTTCTGATCAATATTACGGGACCAAAAGTATCTTATCACAGGAAAGATAGCTCGTCATTCAAATCTCCAGCCAAAGGGGTGAGTGTTAAATTTATATTTCGTTTTATTGTGAATTTTTATTCAGTTTATCATTTCATATAATGATGCCTTTATTACAATGCAGATTTTAAACGTGGAATATTTGGAATTACTAGTCACTATTAGACTTTAAATGCAATAGCGTAATCTAAGGTTTAGATTATTTTTTAGAGACAACTATTATTAGTCTGGTTTCTTTATTGTAGCTGAGAACATCTCTGATTTGTAGCTGATAACGTCTCTGATAACATCTCTGATAGCATCTCTGAGAACATCTCTGATTTGTAGTTGATAACGTCACTGATAACATCTCTGATAGCATCTCTGAGAACATCTCTGATAACGTCTTTGATATCGTAGCTGATTTGTTGCGGAACATCTCTGAATTGTAGCTGAACGTCTCTGAACGTCTCTGAATGTCTCTGAATTGTAGCTGAATGTGATTGATTGTGCCGTGATTGTGCTGTTTAATTGTGCAAGCGAATTGAAGTATCTGACTGTCTGTCTGTCAGATTGTCTGTCCGTCTACATCTGTCGTGACGTGTAAATATCCGGAAATCTAGAAGTCCGAGTGTCGGAGCTGTCTAGAGTTGTAAACATCCGGGGTGGCATCTTAAGTATTTGGGACCGTTGGTTCTAGTAGATGTTGTATGCTGTCTGTACGTATAACTGTGGTGGATCCGTGAAGGGCAAGTGACCGATAAAAGTATTGTGTCAACCCTAGGTCTTCGGAGAAACTGGGCGGCGATTCAACTGTTGGTGAATCGTACGGTTATACAGGGTCGAGACACATGTGTGTGTTGCAATTGTAATACAATTGAATACATTGTTATATTTACATTGTTACTTCAAATCACAATAGTATTTCAAGGGATTGCATGAATCTCAATAAAAGTTAGCAACTTGATTAAATACATGTATATGTTCGTGCTAGTTGTCGCAATCCATACGTGCGATAGTATAGTTTGATGTTTTGTATTTGTTATCGTAATTTATACTTGCGGTAATATAACTTTTGTAAAGGTTCCTTGGATCTGTGTATAGTCCAAGAGATTCCTTTGTATCTGTGTTTTACTTTGTATTAATATTTAATTTATTCATGTATTGTGAATGGTTGTGAGTGTAATTGTGGGTTGAACGCATGAGTTTTTGTGTTGATTCATCATTATTTTTCATTAATAATTTATTTCATAAATTTATATTTTCTTTCACATATTGTGTTTGTGTTGTTCATTTAATCCACCATCCTCTCGGTAACAATTATGTTACACTATGTTGTGGGCTTAGTGGAAATTTGCTGAAAGATTTCATTACTTATATTAGACCTTAAATAAAAAAGCTAATATAACTATGTAATCTAGATTTAGACGTATTGAAATGTTGACTACGGTATCTAATGTTGTGTTTACTACATTATGAAATACCATGTTTACGTCTCGAAGTGTTAGCCGAAAAAAAAAACATAACGATTGTTATATATGACATATCTATTACATACCTTCCGTTTCTAGTTCCAACGTCCTATCTTCGACTATACTGCAAATAGCCGGTTTTGAACTTGCAGCAGCCATGGTGTCTTTTCAAAGAATTGTGGATACAAACGTGTTGACTCTAAGACGAAGTGAGTTGTCAACCTAAGACTGCGGCGACGTTAAGGCCTGGGCTGCAAAACGTAGAGCAAACGTGCAGTCGAAATCAATATATATATAACTATTTTTCAATGTAGCAATTATTCAAAGAGAAGGATGACAATAACCTCCAATGGGTCGGTAGTTCCTACCGTGGGTATATTATACACATGCGTTTGTTGGAACATGACAAAAGATTACTTATTCCAATAAAAAAATAAATTAGTTGGGTAAGGAATCATTCACGACCTTGCTCGTTGCTGTATACTTATTACATTATGTGTAGTGTTTGGTTTGTTTATTAATAGCAATGAGGTTTTGCACAGAAGCATAGAAGAAACACTGTGTAAAATCACAAAGGTTCGAATTTGAGGGAATTGTGTACATTTTATAAGCACCAGTTTTCTTATATGATTATAAAGTTGCAAAATGCACATTTATATTACTGTGTTGACAGTGGGAGACTACTGTCTAGTAAATGTCTGTGGCTTGTCAGTCTAATGAACACATTCATTTCGCCTATGTTCACAATTAACGGAGATTCTTAGCAGGTCAGTTTATGAAATACTATTGGAATTACATTAATTGTCGAAGGCATTTATTTTCTATAAACGATACAGATGCATAGCCTGTTTTAATTTAGGCTTGATACAGATGTCTAAACTACCAATTATTTTAGTAACATCCTGAGTGTAGGATGGTGTTTACTCTGATGGTACATCAATGTTCTGAAATGAAAATATTGTTAAGGTTTACATTTTCTTTTGGAGGGGGCACAATGAGTAACATGGTCAAAAATTAAAATTGCCAGTCTGAAAATAAAGTCTCTCGTGTTTGTACATTCAGCCAGTTACACGCAGGTATGTTTCAACCATCTTCCATAATCAAATTTAACATACCTCTGAATGTGATAAGATTATGCACCCAGGTAGAGCACGTGCTGTTTTAACTGAACCGTCTCGATTGATTGCCAAACAACACTTAGGACGACTGACGAAGGACGGCATACCAATAACTTACTGGCTTCGATCTGGTAAACTAGAACAAGTGTGCAAATACTTTTTACCACTTTCTATGCAAAGCAATAATAATGTCTTTTTCTATTAATTGATGAGCCATGCATATAATGTAGACTCATTTTGGACGTTGTTGGTTTGGTGTTTAACGATATTGCTTTGGGCTAGATATGATACACCTGTTGGCAATTATATCTGGTGGGAGAATGATCAGAATTTTCGGACAAGTGGCGAAAATAAATTTTAATGTGTCCGTCCATTCACAAGTGATAGACAACGGCTGTATGCACCACCAGCCGGGATGCTAGCTGATCGATGTCGGGAATGTAGCAAAAGCACCCAGACAAGATGAAGTTTTAGCTACGCTACAAGCTATGGGAGTAGACATGAAGCAGATAGATGGACTGCAAAATGCCGGATACAACAAATATATGTTTTACCCGGTAGACTTGGAACTGCCCCTCCTAACGCAAGGGAGTATAAATGTCAAAGACTTGACGACTGAAATAAAACAGGCATCTCCCTTCACAAGAGAAATAGGGCCCACATCTGTCGATGTTCACCAAACTAAAAGTTAAGATCATATCGCATAAGCTGGGACAAATATGGGGCTTCAACAACATTGCATCAGGTGTAGGACAATCAACGTAACCAGAGAGGATGCGAAAACAATTCCGCCATTCTTTTACTGCATGGGTTTCAAGCTACGCTCCTGGAATAGGAATTGCGAAGAAGACCGCATATGCCCAAATGTGGGGAGACAGGACATGGACATAGCTTTGATTATCATTTGTTTTTGAAACGGATACTGGTTATTAGTTTACATTTCTTCTTTACCATTTTTCGAATATGTACACACACACACACACACACACACACACACACACACACACACACACGAGACTGTGTAGGCATATCAATTCAACAAGTGACAATACTAAAGAGAAAATACGTCGACCATATAACCTATATGGGGTTGGTGGGTTAGGAGTAATAAGAGGACATCATATTCATCTTTTGTTTTAATATATTGTAAGATATAAAAAAATGAATTCATAAATAAATAAATACAATAATAAAAAAAATTGTTGTGCACAATTAATGTATGGGATCTAAAAATAAGAAGCAGTAACAAAAGCCAGACGTCTCGTCATTCCTACCTGCCTGCCTGCATGCTTGCATTCATGCTTGCATGCATACCTACCTACCTATATACCTATATAGCTGCTACATACATACATACATACATACATACATACATACATACATACATACATACATACATACATACATACATACATACATACATGCATACATACATACCTTTTATAGCGATGTAAGACAAAGTTCTTTATCAGCTTTTATAAGTTTATGTGGCAGAATTGCAGTTTTCCAGTGTTTTCACAACATACCAAAAGTGTACACAAAATAGAATATAGTAACTGGATAATTGGACCGAGAAGTTGTCTTAATGAGTACTGTGTGGGGGTGCACGGAACGTGGAGACGACGAAATACAACTTTCAGACAAGCCTATCTCTACGTATCAATAGTTGTTTTAATATCAGAAAGTTTCTTGGCGATATTTGGCAGTTTTCCAAAGAAATTATCAGCAGTCTTATTATTTTTTCTAAACATTTTACTAATATTTGCAAACGCGCCTACATTACCATCATATTTGCCCGTAGCCTTCATAGTTTATTGTTTATGGTATCTACATAATTGTTTGTCACAACGTCACTGTCAGATGTTGGATTACCAAGTGCCGTTATTTATTTCGAGTTCATGTTGTATCATCGGATTTTGTTTTTCCATCATTATTACTTTCTAGTACAGTTGAAAAAAGAATACCTAGTTTAATCTTACCAGTGGAATCAAACACTGCATTGGAGTTTTCGGTTACGTCATTAATGTTAACTATAATACTCCATTAAGTCTAACAATAATTACAAAAATTTAATTGTCCTTGTTTGTCTTCAAATATAACCACCTCATTTGTCCCCACATCTACAAGATTTAAGTTCGGATACTTCATCCTCGATCGTTTATTTTTTTACATCCTTGGTTGCCGATATTTCACCGGTGGATTGGTTTAGGCTCGAGAGAGGTCTCCAGTAAATATCAATCATTATATTTTAAGATCTCTCTAAAACGAGTACTACTGTGTGTTTAACTCCAAAGATAACCTTTATTACATTTCTGCAAAATCCGAAAATATGAGACAGTGAAATTGAACATGAAAATAATCTACACGATCATTGATATGCGTGCTGCAAATCCTAGGTTGTAATTTGCATTAACACCTTTCATAATATCAAATGCAGCACATGGTCTATCTATATGTTCAAAATCATCTGGTTGATCAGCAACTCCAGTAGCTACTAGGGTATATAATTTGACATACTGAATATTATCAGCGCTATCAATAATATCCTTAAAAGCCTCAAAGATGGACAAGCCAATCTTGTATAATCATCAGAATATCTCGCTAAACCCACTATTGGTGTGGCAATATCCATATCATTATGAATTCTTTCAATCACTTTTCCATCAATCACATATGTTGCGCTACTGAACAGCGCCATAATCCCGTTGTTAACAAAACTAGCTCATGCAATTAATGCATATGGTACTGCTACATGATTATCATATTCAAACGTTGTTACGAGTTCTCCTTCTACTTAAATGATTCGGCTGGTAGGACGTATTTATTTGTATCCTGAAATCCTTGAGGGACTATTTGGCAGTAGGGCATTGTAATAATAAAACTGATAATTGTTTTACAGATTCATCTTTGAGCACCGGTGCGTCTATATCAAATTTTGGGTCGGGTGAAGATTTGAACATTGTATTATATATTTATTTAAATCGTGATCTCAGACCGCTTCCCGCTATTAAATTTGCAGTAATATTTCTTTGTACTTCGTCAGATCCTTGATTTATCAAGGCTGCTAGGTTTTATCCGCGGCTTGGTTTATAATTTTACTGACATTTGCGGCATAATTTCCGAGGATGCCAATTTACTGGCTGTGGGTACGTCGTATGAATCGTGTCAGTCTTTCTTTGGCTGCAGAAAACGCTTTACTAGCAATATTACCAATAGCACCAGTAGCTTTTTTACCAATAACATTAATAGTTTTCATCGATAACTGTTTTGCTATTGGTACTTTTTGGAAGCCATCCTTGCAAATAACCCTTGAATAACATCACCAAGACCATCTCTGTAAATTGTTATATAAAAGGATGATCGTGAGTTTATTGCTATGACCATGATAGGTTTATAATGGTGATAGTGTATGATCATCTTATTTATTATCGTTATATCTAATCGTAGTGATAATTAACCACCGGTGAAGATCAGTCACTGTGATAATCATCAACGAGTTCATCGATAAATTCTCGACATACACCGATAGCAATGATACCACTTTAAAATAATGATTGACATATATAAGCGGCTTCGGTAATTATTTCTGGTGCGTTATTTAGAGCTCGTGCTGCCCCTATGAGAATTTCTAATCGCGCTATGTCGGAGGGCATATTATTATGACAGGCAAGAAGACCACTCTCGCGATTTCCACTCGGAAAAATACCACTTCCTGTTGCTCCTTCTTCCTCCTTTGTATTAAATAGTCTTAAGGATGATCTTTCTGCTTTTGCTTTTTTTAGTTGTTCACTAGCAAATTTCAAATTTCGACAACAGTCTTTGTTGCGCTGGGAAAGTTGTTGTTGCGGTGGCAAAGAACGTTTTCATTGCTTAAACCCTCTATCAAGTGTTTTTAGTTTTTCAACAAGCGTATCAAACATATAATCATCAATACTGACTTGGTTTTTTTTGGTAATATATACGGTATGCCCATTTAATAAAATTTTCATCACTTACGGTTTCATAACCTGATTTTAACATTTTAGATTTATCATACACACCAAATAGTATTTTTGCAGGTAAATCAGGTTATTTAGTATTTTAATATCCTCAATAGCTTCTTGTGAAAATTTTTAATCAGATCAATATTACTTTAGGTTTAGATGCAAGTTTACTTTCACGTCAGTGATTACAGTATGAACTTTATCTATACCCTCGAGTGTTTCTTGATATACAGGAGGATGTTGTGCTGCAACCATGTTTTCCGTTTCTTCAGTTCTGTTTGATATTTTGTCCACCTCTTCTCCTTCTCTCTTTCCATATATCGCACCACCCTAGTGGTTGTAGGAGCGGATTTAAATAATTGTTCTGTGTCTTCTGTAAAATCAACTTGAGATTCTTGTCGTTGCTGAAATTTTTGTCTGACAAAGTCACGGACGGGTAAAAGAGTTCTTAATCGCCGCTAGTTTTTCTCGAGCTACTCTAGTTATTAATGATTCTCCTACCATTATTGTTATATGATATGATTTAATTCGCAGCAGAGAGGGTGCGAGAACGTGGTTAGAAGCCTAATTTCTGTTTTTTCACATATTTTTTTTTCGGTTTTGGAGGAGGCCTTTTTTGCCAAATAGACGCCTCTGAAAAGTTATAAGGTTTACCCTCTCTGCTGCTCGGGCACCATTTTCCCTTAGTGCGTCACTGTCTGACACGGTACTTTAAATACGACACACTGTAATTCGCACAGGTTTTTCAACACCAGATAAAGCAATGCTGACGCGGCACAGTATTTTTCACCCATTATCAGAAACATCATATATCAGTCTTTTGAACACTGCTTCCAAGTAAGTACGGAAGATATGAACAAAGTGGTGGTCATTTATTTTCGACAAATTTTTTAGGAATGTATACAGGGCTTCGTTGAGCGGTATGTTTGTACTTTATATTAGTGCTTTCACTATTTGGGAAGCTGTATCCAGGATAGAGGGTAAAAGCACCTAACGAAACATTGCGAGAGAAATTGTTACACGCCGCAAGTGCATTTAAACAGGAATGAAATTATACGTTTCTATTACGTCATATTGTCAACATTAAACATTGAATATCTCGTTTTCAAACTCTTAAAAACTTTGTGTACATGAAGCTAAAAGACGAGTGTTTGATGTACGGCTGTACTTCATGAACAACGTATACATGTGTTGTTGTCTATAAATACTTTATAACAGTATGCACAATATGTTTGTATTTTTAAACATTTCATGTCTTTTAAAATATTTTGTACCTGACTTGTTATCTTTTTCCTAGCTAATTTTGTAACTGTACTTAAGGACATGTGAGTATATTTGTTTTTATTATGATGCAAACACCTTCGTTTGTTTAGTTCTTTTGTACAAACTGGTTCATTTCAATGTACGTTGTTATAAAAGATCTGGTGGTGAAACAAAAGGTTGCATCTAAATGATATTTCATTGAGGATAACAATTAGAGTGGGCCTTGTTATCTGAATATAACCATTAGGATGGATGATGTTATCCGTGTCTAACTTTTATGGTGGATCATGTTATTTATATCGAACCCTTAGGGTGGATCATGTTATCTTATGCCTAAATATTAGGATGGATCATGTTATCTTATGTCCAACCATTAGGGAGGATCGTGTTATCTTATGCCTAACTATTAGGATGGATTATGTTATCTTATGTCTAACCATTAGGGTGGGCGCTATTCTCCATGTCTGACTATTAGGATGGATCATGTTATATATGTTTACCCATTAGGGTGGATCATACATCATGAACAACTGTTACAGCAGTCAATAAACCTATTGCATATCATGTCACACCAACATGGTGAGTTGCGTGATTGAATGGAAAAAATACAGCATGGGATTACGACCCTGTATTCTGTTTTTCAGACCTGAATAAAGATAGTACAGGTCCAAATTTCTCCCTTCTTAAAATATCATTATTGAAAATGTATTTATGGTTATAACTAATGCAGCATATTAAAGGGGCATAGTAAAACTGTAACTTTATAATCATTAGAAGCAAGACCTGAAAATAATACTGATGATGAAAATCCAACTTAGTACAGGAAACATCAGTTGTCATTTTTTCTTCAGTATCAAGTTGTATTAAACTGTGTGTTGCACAATTTAACAAGAAAGGTATAAAACAATTCAAACATGATTCAAATAGCAGCTGTCGTTATGCTGAATAAAATTATAATTTTACATCCATCCACACAGTCGGACCACTGTTGTGAACGGAAATTATTCTCCCACGCTAAGGGGCTTACTAAACCTAATGTAATGATCATTATAAGCAAGAACTAAAAATTTACTCAGAGATTTTGATGCATATATTAGACATTAAATAACAAATCAGATTGAACTATGTTATCTAAATTTAGGCTTATTAAAAAGTTGATTTAATTTGCACCTGCTGTGTTTAGTATAGTTTGGAACACCATGTATACTCATTGATGTGTTAGTAATTGTCAGCAAGGTTTTTATATATGACGTATCAATTACGTACCTTCCGTTTCTGGTTCCAGAATCTTTTTAATGGAATGTCGATACAGACATATTGACTTTAGGTGAAATGTCTTGGAAATTATATACAGTGAAGATGTTAGTTAGTCCTAGACTGCAAACAATAGACAGCAAAGATTCAGTCGAAATCAAGGAATAGCTCCTGTTAAATGTAAAATGTATCGAAAGGATATCAGCTTGTATATAAAAGAACAATGTCGTAGGCATAAATTAATATTTACTATTATAGAATACCAAAATTATAAGGGGTATTGAGTTGACGAGTAGCCATTATACAATATATCACATCTGTCTGAGTAGGTGTTGGGCTGGCTAATATGGATATGTGAGAAAATTGCCAGTAACTTGCATTGGATCGAAAGAATTTACCAAGTTGTTACCTCCACCTTTTATACAAGCCGACATGAATAACCTATCTTGTTCTATATAGTGACAATGCACTTTAAATCGACAGCATCCAAAATAAGTCTAGAATATATGTATGTTGCATGTACATTTATAAACACTGTATACTATTGCTTTGTATCCAAAGTGAGTATTCACACAATCGTCTTAGTCTATCTAGTAGAAGTCAACTAAGGTCCTGTTATGGCCGTACGTCTGTTATCCGTCCATCTGTCTGCGTAGGTGTCGGGCTGGCTAATATGAATATGTGAGAAAACTGCGAGTAACTTTCGATGGTTCCAAATAATTTACCGAGGTTTTCACTCCACCCTTTATCAAGGTACCATTTATTACCTATATTGTGCTATATAGTGGCACTAAATTTCAACAGAACATCATCCAAAGTAAGTCTGGGATATATACATTATTAATAGTATTCAAACTGAGCCGCAGTAACCTTTCTTAACATGAGTTGAAAAATGTGTTGTTGTTGTTGTTGTTTAGGGTTTAAAGCTAATTTTCAGCACATGATATTGCTAAAGATGACGGCCAGTATATATGGTGGAGGAAGTAGTAAAAATTCCAGAAAGATCCACACAGCCCACGGGAAACTACTGGCAAGCATGCCCTTATACCCATGCTGGCCGAGCATGAGACTGGAACTCACGCATACAGAGGTGATATGTTGGTGATCTGTAAAAGCGTGCACCCATTTTTGCACTTTTGTATGTTTTTTTACATATTTGATTTCGATAATTAAAAACACGCGTGTTTGAAATCTCCTTCTTAAGTTTATTTATTTGACTTTAGTATTACAGAACTCCTATGTTTGCATAAATACCTTTAAGTTTATTTATATGACTTTAGTAATGCAAATCTCTCAATTCTTATTTAGTTTATGTATTTGACTTTAGAAACCCATGCTCTTGCACCGATATTTTCTTTCTCTCTTTTTGATAATCCAGCACATTCAACAAATACGATCTAAATTCCTCATTTTACTTGTTTTGTCTCATCTTCAGACCAAACAATCCACCACCTCTGTTTATAGTATTAAATTCAAGTCACCTTTGGCGTAGTATAAAACAGTTATCACAACTAAAAATGGTCAGTGTGCTTTTGTTTACGAGGAAATACTAGCGTTGGCAACTGATTCTTTTACGGACATTATAGTGGTGCTGATATGTGGCGATTATAATGGTGGTGGTGGTGGTTATAATGGCTGTGCATGAAATTATAAACATACACACAATCCATATAAGATGGTTTGTTCGCTGCCAAGTAGTCATTAGATTTCTACCTTTTACAAATTATCGTGCATATGAATCATTTCGTGCGCTTCAATCCAGACTATATAGCACATGATTGTCATCATGCATTTTTAACTGAATACCAGTCTACCGCTAGATGACAAGTGTTCCAAATGTAGCATTCAAGGCAGATGATCAGTATGAGGACTTCGTAGTAAAGTTATCTTGAAGGAATCGATATGTTGTCTTTAAACAAGGTAAATTTAAACACATACAATGATTAATAAGGACGTGGCTCATTGATAGCAATCAATTAAAGGTTTCGAAAAAGTCATCCTATTGTTCAAAGTGAGCCACATTAACCCTTTAAACATATAAATTACCACAATAAAACTGACCTCTCCTTAGTCTCTGCCTTAATCGATATGAGGACAATGTTGGACGACACATACCGCTGAGCTATTGAGAGAGAACAATATATCAATGAGCAGCAGGGAGGCTTATCCCTACTTTTTCCGTCCAAAATTACACATTTTACTCTCCGTTTGTCAAACAGCCACTTAACAAAAAATCGTTAACACGCCTTTTGCCAATCTGAGACTTTAATATGTTTTGTGTAAATAAGGTCTCCGTGGGTAAAACAACAATTTACCTCTTGATGATAACTCGTAGTTTGCTCACATAGACGAATTACGGTGTATTTTGTGACGCCCCCCCCCCGGGGATAAGCCTCCCTGCTGCTCAATATTCGGCGATAATTTTAACTGTATTGAAGCAAAAAATATATTACCGATGAAGAAAATTACGGTAATTTTTATGATAAATAATAATAATAATAATTATGATAAAATAATTATAGCGAGTAAAGATAAAAAATAAACTTCATTTGATAACGAATAACTTGATAATATGTTCAATAATCGTATTTTACGATAAGTAATTCAATAATATGTTCAATAACCATATTTTTTGCTTAAGTAGTATATCTCATTGGAAGTGTTAAAACGTTATTACTTAAGTATTACAGTGTTAATTATCAAATTACTTATTTCTTATTAAATTTCTCATTACTCACAATAATTATTTTTCTATCTTTACTCGCTATAATTATTTATCCATAATTACTAATTTTTATACATAAAAAAATTACCGTAATTTTCTTCATCGATAATATTTTTCATCATCGGGTAATATTTTTTCATATAATAGTAATGCCTAACAAAGCAAGATATTTAACCGCCGCTGATGAAGAAGATATTATTAAATCAAGGGGAAAAAAGAAGCCAGTTGATATAGCAAAACAATATGGAATTTCTCTTACTCGAGTATATAAAATTTGGAAAGATTTTAACCCTGATGAAAAGTTTATCGCGGGGTATGTTGGAACTGAGCGAGGAGCAAATTTAACAAAATATATCTCTGATATAGATAAGAAGAATGATGAAAAAAGAAAAATATTTGAGGCAAAATGTGGACAATTAAAAATGTATAACCAAGATACAAAAAAGTAGAAGAAGTTAGAAATAGCATTTATGATAAATTAATTATCGCGGTTAGAGAAATTAATTTACTGGAATTATTTCAAGTGGAAGTTGATAAAATTAAGTTAAATGAAGAAAATTATAACATTTTAATAGATAAAAATAATTCTCTTAAAGAAGAAATTACTAAATATGAGAAAAGGATAGCGCGAAGAGAAGAAAAACGTACTAAATTAAAAAATCCAGAAATTACTACCGCGGATAATAAAATTCAACCAGCTTCTGATAAGGTTTTATCTGAATTAATATCTGATTTAAATCAAAAACCCTCCGTTGAACAAATAATGTCGAAACGTTTATTAAATAAAACTTGATAGATTTAATCGATGATTAAACAATTTAAAAAATGTTTATGGTTCTAATAATATGTCAAATATCGGGGAGGCACAAATTACTAGATTAACTCGAGAACGATTAGCAGCAATTAAGAAATTTCTTCCGGTAAGAGATTCCTTTAGAGATAATCTTCAAGCACAACAACAGGCAAAAATGGATTTTACAACTGATACTAAACAATTATTTGCGCCTATAACTGAGGCAACGGGAAAAGTTGTAACCGCGGTAGAAGGATTAAAACCTGTAGTTGTACCTGAGGTTGCTCCTGAGGTTGAACCTGTTGTTAAACCTAAAAAATCATCGGTGTACGAGTTCAAGAACTCCGAAATAGATTTAACGAAGCCACTTTAGCATATATCGATAAAACTGATATAATTAATTGAACAGATTTTGGCGCGTTAGGATATTATCAAAAAAATAAGTATCTAAATCCTAAACACGTAGGTTCTATTTCAAATGTAAAAGAATTTTCTGATGCTGTTTTTAAAATTAAAGGTAAGATATCAAAGGTTGATAATAGCGATCCTTCATATCAAGCATATAAAACTGCCATTGCCACAAAAGATTTTCAATATCAACAACAGCGAGGTGTATTAGAAACTGAAGAACAACGACTCGTAACAGAACAGCACCAATTAAAACAAACACGAGCAGAAGAACGAAAACGTGTACAATCAACTCCAAAAGCGCGAGGACGACCACGAAAACAACCAGAACCTGTCGTGGAAGAACCTCTGGTAAAACCTGAAGAAGAAATAACCGGAGAGGGATATCGCGGTAGAAAATATTTAACGAGAAATATCCCTTGTTCAAGAAATGTCCTCGATGATGTATCACGGTTGCAAGTTCTCATCGGTGGAAAACGAGCTGGAAATAATTCTCCGGAAATAACAAATGAAGCTACTGAAATTTGTCAACGACTATTTCAGGGGAAAGTAATCGGTATGGGTTTATATCGTAATCTAGTTAATGAGCTCATCGACGTTGATTACTACAGCGACTAAAATCGTAACAATTTTCACCATTTAGAAAATCATTTACGATTTTCAATAATGATAATACATCGAAGTATGAATCGGGCTAGACCCGTTTTTGTCATGAATTCAAGATTACCAGTTTATAAAATCAAACACGGAAATGGGCTCGGTGACACAATCACAAGTTTAGTTACCAGAGTTGCTCCTAAAATACTCCCTATCGCTAAAGAAATCGGATCAAAAGCTATTGGAGTGTTAAGTAGTAAAGCTGGCACAGAACTTGGAAATCTAGCTGTTCGGGGGCTTGATGCAGCCACGAGTAAAATTGCATCAATGATGAGAAGAAATCCAAGAAATCCCAAATTGCAATCTATAAATAATATGCCGCCGAAAACTGGTAGCGCAATTAATAAAATGGTACGAGATCGTTTAAGATTAATTTCCGGTTCCGGATTAAAACGATTAATTATTTAGATTTATCAACTATTGTATTACAATAGTATAATGTTTGAATATGAAACCGATGATGCTTTTGACATAGACGCTAAGGTGTCAAAAAATAATTATGTGAGGGATTATCAATATTTTTCGTATAGTGCTCAACAACCAAATACAGCATCACGAATTGAACTTAGATTCGATGATACCTCTAAATACTTTCTTCCCGCGGAAGCTTACATTGAAGTTGAAGGTCGATTGGTAAGAAAAAATCCCGCTGATGGTGATTATGCAGATCTCGCAACTACCAATATCGGGTTTGTCAACAATGGTATCATGGCGTTGTTTAAGTCCGCCGAATATATAATTGGCGCAAACTCCATTGAATCTATCGATAACGATGTTGATGTTGCAACAACAATAATAGGACTCGCTAGATATTCTGATGATTTTATTAAATCTGCTGGTCACTCGATGATGTTCGCGAAAGATACCTTCGATCACGCTGAACATAAAGAATTTGTAATTAGACGACCAAGAAATAATGCTGATAACGATAATGCTGACGTTGAGAGTATGATTATTAGTAGAAACGCCAAGTACAACGGAGGATATTCAGCACGTAAAAAAATGTTAAACAACGACGGTAGATTTTCTTGTACAATTCCGCTATCACATATATTTGGATTTTGCAGAGATGTCAGAAAAGTTATATTTGGTGCTAGTCACGCTGTAGTTCTCACACGAAAACAAACTGACGATTACGCGTTATGGAAAGGTGTTGCTGGCGATCCAGATGGTAAAGTTAATTTAACAAGGCTGACGCTGTGGATGCCAGTTATGACTCCATCGTTAGACGTTGAGACACGATTGTTATCTTTTATGGATCACGGAGGAAGATCACTACTAAGTTGGTGTGATGTTTCAACCGCTACAATAACATCAAATGTTACTGGAACCTTTACCTGGCAACTCGCATTAACTTAAAATATATCCGCACCTAGACATGTATTTGTTGCGCTACAAAATGCAAATAGAACTCAAAGTGTAGCCGGGGATAGTATTCAACTTCGTTCCCATATGATATTTGATCAATTTGGTGTTACTGAGGTTTCGTTACGTGTAAGCAATCAGCAAGAACCAGCAGAACAACTTATTCTCAATTATACAAATAATCAAATTGGTCGGGTTTATCATCGCCTGTGGTCTTTTATGGGACGAGATCAAAATGTTGACACTGGTTTGCAAATTTCTCAGTTGGATTTTCAACAACATTATCAGATTTATTATTTCTCGCTGCAACATCTTGATCTATCTAAACACTCCACCGTTGATGTAAAATTTCAAGCTAATATCGGAGGTCCAATTCCCGCTGTAGGATTTAGAGCAATTGCAGTTCTTCTCAGTGATAAATCTAGGATACTCGAAGGTGGTGGAGGACGTATGAGAATCGTTGATGCACCAGTGGAAAATCTATAAGATTTTCAAGAATTTCCAAGAGAAATTACAAATTAATTTCCATAACAGCATTTAGAAAAACACTAGTAATTTCCAATAACATGTCATATAACACTATCAATGTCACATTGACTCCTGGTCAAATAAAAAAATTACAATCATCGGTAGCTAAACAATGTGGAACCACAATCTCGTTGAAGCATAGTCAGCTAACTGGCGGACCAAATAAATTGTCGCTGACTGCAACTCAGTCAAAACAAATCGAACAAGCAAAGAAAAATAAACGAGGAGTTCAAGTTACTCTTTCTAAATCTGCGATCGCCGATATGGTTAAAACTGGTGGTTTTGTTCCATTGCTCGCAGCCGCGCTACCCGCGCTAGCACCAATTCTTGGATCGTTAGGTGGTTTTCTCATCGACAAGATTACCGGTAAAGGAATTAAAAGACCCAAAAAAAAGGGGAGCGGACTCAGATTACCGGGAAGCAGATTCACAAGATATCAACCGCGATAGAGAAAAATCTCAAAGATGAAAATCCAAAGGATTTTACACCGATGTCCAATTATGATCTCATCGAAGCTGTAGAAAAATCTAAATTTACTAAAAATCCAATAAAACACTTTCGTGGTGTATTTATGAGAGATCAATTACCGAGTATTCCACGGATGCCGGAAACCGGTATAATTAATCTTGATAACAACGATGGACCTGGAACTCACTGGGTATGTTGCGCGATAACTCCCGGAAACGCTGGCGTTTCTAATATTATTTATTTCGATTCTTACGGGTTACCGCCGCCAATAGAATTTGTCAATTATGTGAAGAAAATTAAAAATTCAAATAATTTTGCAAAGCAATTTCCAAAGAAAATCCCAATTTGGTATTCAACGCTGCCAACACAAACAATAAATGATCCTCCGATTTGTGGTCAAGAAACCATTAACGCGTTAAAAGTTATCTCTGATTTCCTCGGAATTTGACAGCCACGGTTGAATATACTTCTCAGAAAAATTCTTAGAATTAAAACTGCTAGCAGTTTACAATTAGAAAATCTAAAAGATTTTCAAATAAATGTCAGATATTTTTGGAAGATCAACAAGCCGACCAGCAGATGTTATCAAAGCATCACAAATACGGAGATTAGTTAATAAATATATAACATCAGGATTAAATCTAGTTGATGTTGATCCCGGAGAATTAGTTGTATTTGAAGACAAACAAGGAAAATTAAAAACTTCCAATGTCTCATTTGATGATCTGTTAACGAAACACCCCACCGCGGATGATGATTCCATCGTGGTATTTCAGCAGGGTAAACTTGCACCGAGTGAAAAAATTACAACAATGACAGATAAATTTAATAAAATACAACAAATTGAATCGCATTTAACATCTATCAATAATGATTTAAATACATTCTTTGGTAATCCACGAAAAATACCAATAATTAATGAAAAAACACCTGATGAAAAAATCGCGAGTGCCAAAACCATAATTGATATCATAACACAGCTACGAACCGAGTATGATTCTCATATATCCGGGGGTTTTTCTAGAATTAATAAAGTTTTAAATAAATTTTTTGATTCTGTAAAAGAAAATATTAAAGTAGCTGATATTAAAACAACTATCAAGAACATCAATGATAATCTACAAAAATCCACTACTGACATAACTGCTATTAATGATCGACTTGGTGTTATCCGGGATAAAAGATCAATTTCAGATTTAATCGCGGTTAATAAAAAGAACATCGAAGATATCAATGTTGACATCCATGATATTCGTGATCGACTTGGTGTATTTGTTGACGCTAATCCAATAACCACATTAATCGCGGTTAACACTGGCGCTATCAGGGACATAAAAACGATCACTGATAAAGTAAAAATACCAGACAGTAAAGAAAATATTAAAAATCTTGTGTATGTTGTTGCTAGAGGAACTCTTGATTATATCCGTGGTTCTCGTGGTAATTCTGTTATATCATTCAATTGTGAAGTGTCTGGTTTATACAGAATAACAATATTTTCCGAGCATAAATTTCAAATCGTAGATGGTATTATTAACCCTTTTCTTTCCGGTGTTAATACCTTATTAACAAAAGTTTCTAGACAAAATACTCCATATAATATATCAGTAGAACCAGTTGATCAATCTATAGTTAGAACTACAATTAGTTGGGTTATAGAATTTTTATCAGAGATATAATTGGAAATGAAAATCTTTCAGATTTTTAAAGTATTTGTAGAAATGCTAGCATTTGAAAATCTAAAAAGATTTTTACATAAATGTCAACAGAACTACTAATTTCACCATCTCAGTATCGTTATGATACTGTGTCTCAATATCAACAACGACTACAAGATCTAATCGATGTTTACACGGTAAAAAAAAAAGAAATATATGCGTAGAATTACCGCGTTAGATATAACTGTTTATACCGTATCTGGGGTAATCGCATCAACTGGAATAATATTATCTTCGGTGACAATGACCGCTCCGATTGTAATTCCTATCTGTATTTCCGCGGTAACTACACTTACAGGAATCTTTGCTGGAGTTACAAAGAAAATCTCTTCTTGTTCCGCACGTAAATTACGAGATTACACGTTAAAACTTAGCATTGCTTCAGGTGTATATTCTGAGTTAACTACGCTGATTTCCTCAGCAATTTCAGATCAGGAAATAACCGAAGAGGAATTTTCAAATATCACTACGCGTTATAGCACCGCGATGAAGAAATTAAACAGCGACAATTTAAATAGCGATGAACAATTGGAAACTAGAAGATTATCTAAACAAAAAAATAACCCTAAACAAATACAATAATTCTATTGTACTTTCTTGGAAAACTCCCATTGAATGGTATGTTATTTCAATTCCGCCTGGGAAATACACGATCGTGGAAATCAGCGAAGAAATACAACAACGACTAGCGTTAACGACTAACAGTGTCTCATCGATAACATCTCCGGAGGTAATTATATATGAACAACAAAGTTCAATCAGGTCGGTGTTAGGTTGTATTAAAAGTGACAATTTGAAAAACACTTTTGAAAAAATTCAGCAATTACAAATTGAAAATCTAAAAGGATTTAAAATAAATCATTTACAATAATGTCACAGCAGAAAACATCGTTGATTACCATGGTTACAAAAATTCCAGAATTCAACGTTGAATTTAATCCTCCGTTGACCGCAGAGGAAATCGCGCTAACTTAACTGCGATGTTATTATAGCTGGCCAAATATACGAGCAGAACCATTTAAAAATAAACTTCCAAATAACAGTTTTACATTTTCCGCTAATTACAAACTCGACCCTGACGGTAGCGTTTCACCGATGACAACATGGCATACAATACATTTACCTGTTGGCGCATATGACATCGAAGACATCAACGAGGTAATTCTCGAAGAGATTGAAAATATAACTGGACCGAATATCATAACAGGTGGTACAACTATTACCACCGTCGACGATAAATATCCTATTGAAATCCATGCTAAGGAATCTTCGCTGAGTTCGATCATCGAGATAAATTCACCGACTTACGCAGTAGATATATACAACAGTAGCATAAGGACGCTATTGGGTTATCCTGAGTTTATTCCTGGCACAGTTGATATAGCGGATATTCCAGTTGAGCCACAAAGATCCAATTGGATATCATCGCGGCGTGATGATCATAACTCCGAGTTAACATATGATAAACAATATAATATATCTAATTTTTTTAATTCTCGTCAAATTGGAACTGAAATAACGTTGTTGATTTCCGAAGATAATATTTTGATACATTCCACGCGAATGAAAAATGATTTTAAAAAATATTTTGATAACCTCGTTGATAGCATTGCTAAATTCAGCGATATTCCCGTGTTAACAAATACAGAAATTTGTAATAAAATTATTTCCGACATGGATGAGATTAATTCGCAAATTATCAAGCGTGTGTTAGATCACACAAATGTTAACACAAGAACTGAATTTGCAACATTATATAAAATCAGCGTAGATAAAATAAATAGTTTTAAAATTCCACAATTAGATTCATCAGCGTTAAAAAAACAACTCGATGATACTTTAAATAATTTCTTTACACGAATTCACAACAGTTGGTTAGATAGTCTTCCTGCGGTTCATCACGCGTTGCCGGAACCTATCAAAGCTGACTTTTTCGATGATAAATTACCAGATGTTGATCCGATTTTCAACTACAACTTCGATGTTAGTTTTCTACGACCTCAAGATATTTATAACAAATACTCATATAACGTCTACGATGGAACAGAAACTGATGTTCTTGGCAAATACGAATATAACAACTATGGTAGAATAGTATGGCGATTTGCTCTTGGTGATCAAGGTGTATTTGTGATCTCAGAGAAATCTCTTATTGGGATTTTCAACTCGATGGCGCAGTTATTCCAGGTGAAATTAAATCAACTTCGAGAACATCTACAACAATCTCTGCTGCTAGATTTAACAACGCGCCGTGATACAATCAAACAACAACAGCGTCAATTAAATCAAATTATCGCGGATATGAACTTCCTCAATGATAGATTACTCTCGTTGGTCAACGAAGATAAATCGCCAAATAAAGAAAAGTTCAAAAAAGTGTTTTCACTCACCAATGACAACTTAATGGTTATGAAATTCCCGGGTTGGGATGTGACAGCGATGAAAGCGTCGTTGAATAAACTCATCGATGAATTCTTCCCACAGATTCACGCGTTATGGTTCAAAATAAATCCTCATATGGAAATTTTAACATACAATAACTCACCGCGAGGTCAACATAAACATAAATCTCCCGGCAACGTTAATATATCTACGACGATTGCCATTCATGTTATTTGCGATGCTGTGTTGGGAAGTTACGCAGTTGACACGTCAGTGTCCGATAATGCTAACCCAGGAAGTATTTTATTTACGTTTTCTCCTAATGTTTCTCCCGGAAGTCTCATCGTGATGAACCCGTCTACGCCAATTTATTTGGAAACCGCTAACAAGTATAACACGAAGATGTATTTTAGAATTGTCGATCAAGATTTCTCGTTGTTGGATCTTCGCGGCGAACAATTACAAATCACGTTAGATGTGAAAAGTTCTTAAACGATTTTCAGATTTTCAATGCAATAATTAATAAAAAAATAAAAAAATAAAAAATATTTATTTATGCTATTTTGTATGTTTTTTGTATGTTTTTACGCGTTTTTGTACTGTTTTTTGTGAAAATAAATGAAAATCTCTTCGAGATCCGTAGGGTCAAGTAGTCGACGCTCAATGTTAATTTCCATATACTTTTTCCATCAGAAATTATTTTTTGTTGATTTTTGTGAAAATTTGTTAATTTTTGTGAAAATTGCTGTGAAAAATGAAAAATTCTTCTAATTTTCAACACTGAAATCCGTAGGGTCAAATGGTCGATTTCCAATGTTAATTTCCATATGGTTTTTCCATCAGAAATGAAAATTCTTCCAATTAAAATATAAAAAATTATAATATATAAATTTATAAAAATGAATCAAACTATCGTCGACGATATCGTGAAACAACTTAATCGTGTATGTGAAATCCCTGAAATTGCTGCAATTGTAACAGAAAAAAAAATATCACACTTCAACGCTGATTACCTCGTTGATGAATTCCGTAATATAGAATCTGCTAGGGTTAAAGATTATCCGACATATAGATCTGAATATCGTGTAGCTAAGACGCTAATCGGCAACCGAAATAAACTAATTTATCAACTTAAAACATCTGGTCATGATAGCGTGTTAGCTGAGTTTGTAGAACTTTCTAGATTACTAACATCGCTGTTAAAAGCCGTCGGAGAAGTATTTGAAGAAGAAAAAATATCTCGAGGTTTGCTGATGAGTTTGATAACGGTTATATGTGAAAATTGTTTCACAATTTTTATTTGAAAATGAAAATCCTTTGGATTTTTAAGGATTTTTAAGAATTTTTTTTTTTTTACATCCACGTAAATGAAACTTTGCAATTTAATTTTTCCGAATAAGATGCTGAAACTATACCCTCAGCTGATCGTCTTACAGAAGCTTGATTAATCTTGAAATACTTCGCGGCTGAATTTATTGATGGGAAATCTATAATCTCACTGTGATAAAAAGCTGTTACCGGTCTAGGGATACGGTTTTTATTTTGATTTGGATTTTTATTGAGATTATTTTCTCGTTGAGTCACAATTCTTAAATTATCAATATGATTATTTAATTTATTTCGATCAATATGATCAATAACATACCCGGGGGGAATTTCTCCAAGATAAATCTCAGCTATAAACTTGTGAGAAAATATATTTTTGTATTGTCCTCGAACATATATGACAATACGTAAATAACCATATTTATCAACACAACCAATTTTTTTCCTTAATCGACGATTTCTAATCGTTCCATCTTGAGAAGCCTCGTATTGTACGTAGATTGGATGCGGACGATATTCGAGAGATTATTGCATTTTATTTTATATAGAATTTCTTTGCTTAAATGTTATTTTACATTGGTCTGTTTACGTAGTCTTGCGGGGTTTGTATAACTGGAGTACGATGATTAATATGTGTAAAGACATCGTAATACCGTTTTAATTCTCTGTATTTTTTACCGCCGTGTTCTACACATAATTGTGTTTTTCCTCGCACTCCAACACCGCACACAATACAAGGCTTTGGACCGGTACTTCCACGTCTAATTGATACTTGATGCTGTCCGCAATATTCTTTTTTCGATAATTTATTACATGTATTCGTCGAACCGATTAGCAACCACTTGCAATTATTCATTGTTATATAATTATATATATATTTAATTAAAATTTAAACATATGTTTTATTTTTATTTTTTAATTAGATATTTGCTTTAATATAATGAGTAAATTTTTATTTTCTCTTGACGCAAAATCCGGATTATCTCTGAGAAAAATCAAGGATAAAGCACTTATAAAAATAATAAAACAAGCAAAGAAGGAATATCATCGTGATGGAGCTGCAAGTGTGTATATCAGTTATAGAGTAAAAGATGGTAAAAAACTCAACGACGGCACCATAGATGAAGTTCGCGCGTTGAATATATTATCGCTGTTGGATAACAACGGCTACTATTGCAAAATAAAATGGATCAAATGGGATACAAGCGGTGAAATTCACGATTGGATTATCAGAGATAATTATAATCCTGTGATGAAAAATGACAAAAATGTGATTTTCAATTACAATATGAATCCGGGAGCGCTAGTTGGAATTGATAGTCACTATTATGTCAGAGATTATCCTGTGACTGTTGTGATATACGGGTTATATAGAATACACGTAGATGTTGACTACGATAAAATGTATCCGATGCGGACATCACAGGAATCGTCGTTGATAAATTGCGTTGCCGAGCGAGTTATGGAACATTTTAAAAATTCTTCGCGAGGAAATGGGTTAACTGAACAGCGATGTGAAAAAATAACATCTTGGGGAAAACGGATAAGGGTAAAGGGAGGAGCTTCGATTAGCGATGTCACTGAGTTACAAAAATCTTTAAGATATCCGATTACCGTAGAAACTATAACCGGAGAGATATTACATCAGAGTAAATATAAAAATCATGGATGTTCTCCGATTAGAATTATTGATCATAACGGGCACTCCTGGAATTCTACGATAACCGAATTTCCTAGTTCGCGGGTAGTAAAATATATACCTGAGAAATTTACCAAAGATGCCCTGAAAAATCAATATGATTTTCACGAAGGGAAATTATTTGATGCAATTCAACAAGTAAATGAAAATGATCCAACGTCGGTGTGGTTGTTTAAGAGTGATGAAGATCCTGAAACCGGGTTTGATTGATTTGTGAAACCAAACGGAGAATTATATCGTGTTGAAGAATTAGATAATCGTATGAAAAATGTTTCGAGTGATTTCGTAGAAGATTTTGATGAGAAAATATTAAATAATTGTTTTACAGTTCCATCCGTGGTAGCTCACTACGCGCGTGAAAAGAATTCTTGGAAAAAAACTCCAAAGAGATTTCTCGATGATATAAAATCAAGCTGTATCGAATATTCCCACGGAGGATTATGGAATACAAAATATAACAATAAAGATTTAATCGCGGCTGATATGAACGCTAGATATCCCGGAGGGTTTCTTGGAATGGGAGTGTGTGGTGAATATTTTAAACGATTTGGACACCCAGCACATGAGATGACAAGAGTTGCGATTAACGGAGAGTTACCTGATTTTGATTTAACTGGGTTCGCTAAATTTATTTCTTTGGAACTTAAGCGTGGATTACATGATTGTAGTTATTGTTGGCTTGGTAAACATATGTCTGAGAAAGCTTGGATACCAATTGTACTACTACGATACATGCTTGATAGTGGTATGTTAACATCGTTGACGGTTGGTGAAGCTATAATAAGTTATAAATGCCAAAAAGATATTTGGTTGCCAGTTCCCAATTTAAATGATATAATCAAAGAGTGTAAAAAAGAATTTCCAAACCACGATGAAAAAGAAATTATGAGAATCGCTAAGCAATTATATTCTACCAGAGAAAAATCCGCAAAGGATTACGGAAGAAAAATTATTGGGAAATTTACTCAGGGAGGAAGATTTAATAATGCTCGATACTCTACAAGATTGATAATTGATCCAGTTGAATATAAAATTATTGTTAAACATCTAACTGATAATAATAGATTTGTAACGAGTAGAAAAGCGTTTCTGTCAAATGGGAGAGAATATGGAACTGTTATAACTTATATCGATGGAGAAAATTCTCAATGGGGACATTTAAGAGCTTCTATGTTAGGATATACTAGTATTAATTTATTTTCGATGATAAATAAATTTCCTTCCATCGCAGTGAGAGTTGCAACTGATTCCATGTATTTTCATGAGAAACATATTTCTGCGGTTGAACCATTTCTCGGAGAATGTTGGGGAGCGTGGAGAATTAAGCAAGAGCAACTACACGATTATAATGTTCACGCGGATGTTAAAATACTTGATAGTTACCGCGGAAAGAATCCAGAAAATATTTACTCGGAATTTTCTGATGCACCATCGGTGTTAGATCCTATAACGAGATATAAAACAGTTTACTTAAACGGTTGTGGAGGTTCTGGAAAAACAGAAAGAGTTATTAGGTTGTATAAAAATGAAAACGCTAGCGTTTCAAACATAAAAGCGTTAACACCAACTCATAAACTAAAGAAAGATATAATAACACGCGGAATTCCTGCTAGTACTTATCACAGCTTCTTCCGGTGGAAGGGTGATGCGTGGGATCCTTCGAGAATGGGTAATAAGTTTATTCCGGAGGTTATTCTCTGGGATGAGATATGTACAGTGTCGTTGAAAATGTTAAAAATATTTCTTGGTTGGTTATCAACGAAAGTGATAATGTGCGGCGATGATGGTCAACCACCACCGTTTTCTGGAGAATCTCCTCATGAATGGTTGAAAGCCAATGTTGACTATTATGAGGAAACCACGGATGATTTTAGATCGCTAGATGAAGAAATAAAAGATTTAAAATTTAGAATCCGACGGAAATCTGATAGCGAGCAGTGTAAAATTTTCAGAGAGGTTATAGCAGAAACTCCCGAGGAGGAATTCTGGGAATCTTGGACTCCAGCTGATATAGTATTTGCTAGTAGAAAAATAACTCGAGATGATATTCAACGAAGATTATTTGAAATACACAAAGAGAAATTTCCAATGGTGAAAGTTCCGTTGTGTTATAGACCATCTGATACGCGACAACAAAATATTTTCGTTGACATTCCAGGTAAAAACGCTAGCGTTTCTCGTAAAGAAAAATTAGTGTTAAATGAAATTGTATTAGTTGACATCGACGTAGTTGAGGACGCGTTAAACGCTGATAATTCTCCGTGGGTGTTAGGATACGCGGCTACGATACACTCCTCGCAGGGATTAACTATCACAGATACAACTATTTGGATAATGGATAATCGTATTGAATGGTCAAATTTAGTTTATTTAACGGTGTCTAGAGCACGACGAATAAATCAACTGCGAAGAGTTGCCATTGAAGATAATACAAATATTTCTGATGTTGATATTTACATCGTTGAGAAAAAATTATCAGGATATCGACAGCAGGATAAGAAAAAAAATAGAAATTTTAATATTAACTCGAAGTTGATTTTATCGTTGAAAACTCAACAAGATAATCACTGCGCTGCTTGCAATTGTGTGATGCGCTGGCGATTTCACCCCGGAGATCGTTATCAATTTACCGTTGATAGAATCGATAATAATTTAGGACACATCGATGGTAATGTGAGATTAACTTGTCTTGAGTGTAATATACGTCACGCTGGAAATGCTAGCATTTCTAATTAAGTTTTCGCGGTGGTAATTGAGTATCGTCAGGAATAACTTGTAGTTGTTCGCGTGTAAATCCTCGCTGAGGTGCGGATGAATCAAATCTATAAATTGCTGGCCTAGAAATGCTAGCATTTCCACTAAAAGATCGTGTCGACGATGATATTTTATGTGTAGTGATACTCCAAATAGGATCAGTGGCTCTTGCGCTACCACCTTCAAGTTCACCTGGCTCATATAAAGATCTCACAGTGACGTCACCGAGAGTTGGTTCGCTGAAATTGGAAATGTTAGTATTTCTAATACCAGGTATATATTTTTTTTTAATCGCGTCGTTAGGTTTGATACCAATCATTCGAGTTATTTCGTTATTTAACGCGGATACTACTTTTGGTAATCTTTTGACCCATTCACGAGATCTAGTTTTTTGAGTAAATTCCTTCGCGTATTGATATCCAAATAATCGCTCAGCAAGAGTTCTATTAAATCTTTCAACAATTGCCTGATCGTGGTGTATTGCAGTGTGTCCTCGTCGTATGGTAACATTATGAATTTTCATCGTAGATGTAACAACACCTTGAAATTCCTTGCCAGGATCAACCTGTAATAGATTTGGCCAACGTAGTGGCCCTCTTCGATAAATCTTTTCAAATGCGGTTGAGACTTCCGCGGATGATTTAGTTTTTAACGGTTCTGCTTCTTTATATCTACTAGCAATATCAACTACGGTTAACGCGTATTTGTAACCGTTATCATGCGGCAAAAATAATATATCAGCTTGATGAACTTCATTCGGTACAAAAACATCAAAATGAGAATAATTAATTTTTTTAGGACCTGGAAGATAAATTTGCCACAACGCCTGTTTGGATAACCAATCTTTCGCGGTTTTATATTTCACCGATGCAGCATTGGCTAGTTTTTTAATTGCTGCGTAACCTTTCCAGTAGCCGCTAGGAGAATAATAAATAGATTCCATGTTATGTAAAATCATTTAGATTTTTAAATACTAGCACGAGAAATCCCATTTCCGAATAATAATTTACCTTTCATAGCGGTTTTAATAATCCAAGAAGCTATTTTTTCTTTTAATTTTTTATCTGGAATTGCATTTAACGCGTGAATTAATTTTACATCTGCGAGATGACGCTGTTGAAGATCATCACTGCGATATGCGATATCATGAATTCTACAAGCTTCATCAATTGCGTTTATTGGATTTTCTCCTGGATTTGGTTGATCATTTTCACCGAGTCTGATATCTAATCGGGTTCCAGGTCCGCAATAACTATATCCTGGAAGATGTTTTTCACCCGGGTATTTCCCCCATGGAGCTCCTGGAAGTTTAGTTAAACTAGCAGCTATGTCTCCGGCTGTTTTTTTTTATAAATCTAAATTTTTTTATGCCACAAATTTCACAATTACCTGAAAGTGCCAATCGATTATTTTTAGTTGTAACTGTTGTTTCGTTACTCGTTGGTGTACGTGTTTTACATTTCACACAATATAAATCCATAATTTTATACATAAATAAACTATACAAACAAATGGAAGTAATAGATTTTAGCGCTACAAAGAAGAAACAACCGGTTAAACATAATGCGATGCTACCAAATTCTATCAGGATGATTATTATCGGACCATCCGGCAGTGGTAAAACTAAGCTACTGCTGACAATGATAATGAAATATCTAACTTGGGATAAATTATATTTAGTCGCACCTAGCGTAGATGATCAACGATGTTATCAAGTGCTATGAGAATATAATGAAAATGCTAAAGAAATTTCCGGAGAAGATGTTGTTGATGTAATAACAGATATTGATGAAGCTCCATCCGTGGAAGATTTAGATGGAAGTGTTAATAATCTCATCGTGTACGATGATGTGATGTTAGATAAACAAAAGAATCCAGCTAGAATTTTCTCACGTGGTAGACATAAAAACGCTGATGTTATTTATGTTACTCAGCGATATACTCAAATTCCTAAAGTGATCAGAGATAATTGTAATTTACTTGCGGTGTTTAACGGTGTTGACACACATACGCTAAGAAATATCTGGCAAACTTGGTGCGCAGATTTCGATTTTAATAAATTTAAAAACTTTTTTAGTAATGCTCAGAGAACTCCTCTTGGATTTGTCACGATAGCGTTACATGATCCACTTACGCGATATCGTATTGGACTTGATCGAATATACAGTTAAAATTATCGCCGAATATTGAGCAGCAGGGAGGCTTATCCCCGGGGGGGGGGGGCGTCACAAAATACACCGTAATTCGTCTATGTGAGCAAACTACGAGTTATCATCAAGAGGTAAATTGTTGTTTTACCCACGGAGACCTTATTTACACAAAAAATATTAAAGTCTCAGATTGGCAAAAGGCGTGTTAACGATTTTTTGTTAAGTGGCTGTTTGACAAACGGAGAGTAAAATGTGTAATTTTGGACGGAAAAAGTAGGGATAAGCCTCCCTGCTGCTCAATGTCAACCTTGAAACCTGCATTTTAAAAGAACTGGTGTCGATATAGTTGTCAAGTGTCATTCAGAGTGATATACATACCCTGTTCATAATATATATTAGAAGCCTTCTTCTTGTTTGCAAAATACATTATCGCTTTGTGACGGTAAACAAGTTAATGACTCTATTATGACTTCATTCTGTGGAGTTGATAAAGCGTCACAATTCTGTTTTGTTTCTTCTACCTTTCGAATTGGATGGGAGTGGTGTGCATTTCACATTATTTAGGCATGGAACAATATAGCTGGGTCCCAAAAAAATATATCGAATTGCGTCGTGTCGTAATTTATAAATTATCGCTTTGTAACGGTAAACTAGTTAATGGCTCTATTGTGACTTCATTCAATGGAGTTAATAAAGTCTCACAATTCTGTTTTGTTCCTTCTACCTTTCGAGTTGGATGGGGCTGGTGTGGTTTTCATGTTAATTAGGCATGGAACAATACAGCGGTCCCAAAAATATATCGAATTGCGTCGTGCCGTAAATTTAGTTATATGTCCCTTTTCATGTAAAAATAGAAATTAGAGACTGATATACCTTACTGCAACTGTAAAATGTCAGTAGCTAGGAAAATGGACAGTCAATGTTTCAATCTGTATTTGCTGTTTGAGATACCCTTATCTATATCAAATTAAATATGGTGTTGTAATTCCACAACATACATGTTATCTGAATTAAAAATTGTATAACGTCGTTGTCATCTCCCTGACCTATATGCTTTACTCCAGTTTTCCTGAGCATCTGTATACAGAGCCTTAGCTAATAAGGTTTTTTGCTACTAAGGGTCGAACAATATCTTTTTTCGGTACAATATTTTTCATACTAAATCATGATACACAGTGCAATTATTATTCTGTAATTCACATCTAAATAGTGTTTATTTCACTTTATAGCCAAGTGAAATATGTATCACAGTTGATACAAGCTGTATGTTCAAGAATTACATTAGTGTCAAAGACTTTTCAAAAAACGTTTTTCAAAGTTTCAGTTCCACTACGTCTAATCATCACCTAAAGCGGAATCTTCTTTGGACAAGAGTTTGTTTATTTCTGCTCGGATTCTTGATTGTGAAAGGTTAATAATAATTCAAGATTGCGTAACGTTTCGCATTTCCTTGATACATGAGCGGAGGCTTGCACATTTTCAGCAACTTCTCAACTTTAAACATGCTTTCTTTTATTTGTTTGTTCTTCGTTGGTCTTATCCAGTGCATATTTATACTACGATAGGACTATCAATATTTAGAGTCACAATGGTGCAAAAATGCCTTTTTTATACTATAGAAAATGTTAAAGGTCAAGCGTGTTGCGCATGAATATTAAATTCAAACTGATTATTTAAGGTCAATGTCAACTACCAAAGTACGGTGGTACGCATAATCCTTTCAGAACGTACATTATGACGAGGGAAAACATGTGAGCCGTTAAGTATATCTTAAATCAATTTATTATAGGGAACATGTAGTTAAAAAACAAGTATGCATGTATGAATAACCGTACCATGACCTATATATCCGCACCATGACCAGCTCAGATGAGAAAAGTTGTATGAAGACACTGAGTCTCTTATTGCAGAAGAGCCAAGGGCAGAAAGGGTCATACTCCTTGGTATCTTCAGTGCGAGAGTTGGCACAGATCACTAGAGATTGCCACGTATCATTAGAAAATAATGGACTCTGCAAGTTTGAAATGCGATAGCACTCCTACAGAGAAAATGTGCTGAACATGGCTCCCTTATCAACAACAAAAATAATACTGCTGCCAATCCTCAACAAGACGTCTTGGATGTGTCCACGTTAAAGACAAATACGCCGTATTGACTACATCACCATCAGGAGAAGGAACATACTGGATGTCAGTGACGAAGGTTTTGAGAAATGCAGAATGCTGAATTGACCATGGACTCATCATCTCCAAACTCAATATTATATATTAAGCCTAGCAGTATTTCACCGGTAACAGAACGGTGTCCACCAAAATGAAATAACTCTTCAGCCAAGAGCATACACTTCATGCACATTCTGAGAAGAAAACTGGGATTCCTTCAATGACTCAAATTACTCAACTGCACTCCCCAGTCCTAGTGCACGTAAACATCAAAATTGATTTGATGTGAACTAGAAGCTAGCTTGCTTGGCACTCAGCATTAAGAGGCTAGTGTTAGGACTGGACGTCCTGGTGACAGGATAATATAACTCAGTGGGATATGATAAATTTTACAAGATTGAGTTAGAACCGACTCACCACTGAGAAAAACAACATTCCTTTCAAATAAATCGCGACAATAAAATATGTGGGTTGTAGTTATAAGGACCTCTATTTTGTAAGATCACGTTTTTCTAAAGACTAAAGATGTAAAGCAAAACTATGTGAAATATGCACATTAGGAAATTTCTTTTGATCAAAAAGCTAGAACGAAAATAGAAGATAAACTCATCTACATTAAAACATGATAGCACATACGTAACAAATCATGACAGTGAAACAAAAAAATGGTGAACATGGAATCAAGTGATATGGTTACTACAATGTAAGGAATGTTCTAGTACGTTAATACATGAAGTCACAGATCCACATCAAAATGGCGCACATGAAAACAAGTGATAAGGCTAATACAATGTTATTAAGGTTCTTGTATGGTAAAATGTGAAATTAAAAGTAACGGATATAACATTTAAAAAAGGACTTTGATTCTAACTCCATCTCACAAGATGCTGCTAAACAAATATAATGTCAGATGCCACAGCAGATTTAACAGATTTTGAGGCAGATAAAGAGCAATGAAAGTCAGATATTGCTGTAAGTAAGATGAGACTTTAATGTCAATCAAACTTCATGTAAGAAGTTATAGTAGTGATATGAACCTAGTAATATATGCATGGACGATAAATGTATTTTCAAATGTAATGCTATTTTCACATAGGAAGTACAGGTGAACAATGTAAACCGCAGGAATTCTTGATTTAAAAATGGGTCACACTTTAAAAAAAATAACTCGTGCCTTCCGTTACATTTGCCTCGATATTTTGATTTAACCTTGCAATGTTCTTTTATACTGTAATAATATTCAACGAGATACGTATTTAATATATCGAAACGCACATTCTCATATGCTGTCCCATGTAGGGGTGGGGTGGTATATGCGAAAAGGAATATTGAAGATTAATTATTGTCATCTTTAATTTGTAAAGTCTTGCTATTGTTCACGTGTACCATTATATTGCATCAGTTATGAATGCTACAGTGTGCCATGAAATTGCTTCTCAATTGAATGCTACAGTATACCATGTTATTGCATCTCAGCTGAATGTTAATGTGTGCCATACTATCCTATCTCAGATGAATACAACAGTGCACCGTAGCATTGCATCTCAGTTGAATGCTACAGTGTGCCATAATATAGTATTTCATTTAAAGTGGTGATTATAGTAATACTGAGAAATATAGGTTATTAGAGGCTAAAAAGATGGCACTGCTTTAAATCTCGAGGCGTTTTTTATGGAATGGCAGACGCTTCACTAGTCTAAGAAACCTTCCAGAAATTAAAGAAACCGTTTCTTGTTCTATTTTTGAAATTCTTCGGCGAGAAAAGATTTTCAGTTCGCTGATCTGTTGGAGATGCTGGAACTCAAACTTGAATCATGTTCAGTTAGGACCAACACGATAATGTATGATGTCGTCAGATATTTGATATGGTTTTTCGTTATGAAAGAGAAACGATGAAATATTAGCACCATTTTCATTCAGGTCTAACTGAATATTGTAAGAGAAATTTTATTGAAACCCCATGTTCATTCGGAAGGAGTGACTATTGTCACAGAATTAGGCGAAAATTGAATTTATTTTCTTCTTGAATTACAAACTAATCTCACCATTTTATTTGTTTCGTCGTACATGCGTTACCTGGGGTGAATAAGTGGGTTTTTTCCAAAGTAAGCGGCATGTAACGATTTGCATGTGCCTGACTTCGAATCACTTGAAGTCAGTAACATTAGAATCACGGGGTGCACGGTAATTTTGCCGTGTTTTCTGCTCACCTATTTGAGGATAAATAAGGCAGAATATTTCAGATAATAATTACGAGTCCAAATGTATCTTATCACAGGAAAGATAGCTCGTCATTCTATCTCCAGCCAAAGAGGTGAGTGTTAAATTTATATTTCGTTTTATTGTGAATTTTACTCCGTTTATCATTTCATGTAATGATGCCTTTATTACAATGCAGATTTAAACGTGGAATATTTGGAATTGCTAGTCACTATTAGACTTTAAATGCAATAGCGTAATCTAAGTTTTAGATTGTTTTTGAAACATCTACTATTAGTGTGGTTTCTTTATTGTAGCTGATTGTTGCGGAACATCTGATATTGTAGCGGAACGTCTCTGATATTGTAGCTGAACGTCTCTGAATTGTAGCTGAACGTCTCTGAACGTCTCTGAATGTCTCTGAATTGTAGCTGAATGTGATTGATTGTGCCGTGATTGTGCTGTTTAATTGTGCGATCGAATTGAGGTATCTGACTGTCTGTCTGTCGGATTGTCTGTCCGTCTACATCTGCCGTGATGTGTAAATATCCGGAAATCTAGAAGTCCGAGTGTCGGAGCTGTCTAGAGGTGTAAACATCCGGGGTGGCATCTTAAGTATTTGGGAACGTTGGTTGATGCTGTATGCTGTCTGTACGTATAACTGTGGTGGGTCCGTGAAGGGCAAGTGACCGATACAAGTATTGTGTCAACCATAGGTATTTGGAGAAGCTGGGCGGCGATTCAATAGTTGGTGAATCGTACGGTTATACAGGGTCGAGACACATGTGTGTGTTGCATTTGTAGTACATTTGAATACATTGTTATATTTACATAGTTACTTCAAATCACAGTAGTATTTCAAGGGATTACATGAATCTCAATAAAAGTTAGCAACTTGATTAAATACATGTATATGTTCATGCTAATTGTCGCAATCCATACGTGCGATAGTATAGTTTGATGTTTTGTATTTGTTATCGCAATTTATACTTGCGGTAATATAACTTTTGTAAAGGTTCCTTGGATCTGTGTATAGTCCAAGAGATTCCTTTGTATCTGTGTTTTATTTTGCATTATTATTTTTTTTTTTTTTTGAATTGTGAATAGTTGTGTAGCGTGATTGTGGGTTGAATGCATGAGTTATTGTGTTGATACATCATTATTTTTCATTAATAATTTATTTCATAAATTTACATTATCTTTCACATTGTGTTTGTGTTGTTCATTTAATCCACCATCCACTCGGTAACAATTCTGTTAGAACTATAACAAAGTTGTCAAGATGATAATTCTGGCGGTCATATTAGAAGTCAGATAGGCACCATTTTTCAAATATAAAATATACATCATAAGAAGTCGAATGATTAAGATCCCACTGTGGATAATAGAACATTTTAAAGAGGAGTCAGCGGTCTTGTGGGTTTTACGCTCTCTTTCTTCAGCACATACTAGGCTATATTTGGTGGCTGGTATATTTAATGAAAGAATAAGCTAAGAACACCGAGGGATGGACAAGCGACCCAAGGGAGGGTACAGACAATCCTTCTCACTTACCCATTTTGGCCTATCCAAAAAATCGACTCCACACAGAGGTTAGATAAGAGTTATCCATAAATGCGAGCGCATTTGACCATTGGACTACCATGAGCCATGTTAGAAAGGGGTGGAGATAGCAATATTTCTAAGATGGTTACTGTCGTCGCCATTCTGTAAGGGCAAGCGGAACCGTGTTCTTTCAGAACCAGCAATATAGTAAAACGTCTCCTTAAAAGCAGTGTCAATATCAAAAAGACATTGACAATCAAAGCAGTACCATCTTTTTTTAAGATTGACTATACATAAGAAGTCTTCCAGTGGAAACCCCTTCCTGAGATGACCAACATTTGTTTACAAATGGCAGGTGGTGATACCAATGTTTTTGCAACGACAATTGGTGCGGCCATAGTGAATATCAAGTATCTACATTTTCATTTGAGACCATTTAGTCATCATACGAAACCTTTCAACGAAAGCTCCATTTAAATTTGGATCTAGACTACAGACAATTAACTTTTGAAGATGGCTGCAGAGTTTAAAGGTATGTACCAAACATAAAATCTGTACCGACCCACCCCTCCCAGCCAATTAAAAACAATAAAACTAAAAGAACAAAAGCAATAGATTTTTATTTTACCTCTTCTCGAAAGTTGGCAGAATACATCATACGACGAGATCACTAGTTGCTGGAAAGTGATCCATCATTCAATTAGTTTTGCATAAGAGACGTGATATTTGAAATAATTAATGAATTCTTTCATTCAATTTGATTATTGTTATATTTTAAATTTCACTTGCAGTCTCGTACTCTTAAATATTACCTACTCACAACGAATCATCTCAAATCCAGGACCTGGTAAACAATTTAATACAGAAGTATCATATATGGTATACGATTCGGGTTTAAGACTGTTAAGTACGAGATTCAACACGAAGTTAAATTTTTGAAATCTGAAAAGAGTTTGGTAGTTGACTGAAAAGGCGATTTGGTATTTTTTAAAAATGCTGTAGAGTAGACCAGTAATTTGCAGAGCTTTTACTAAGTAAAGAAGCGAAAACAATTTCTTGGTTGTTCTTAAGGACGTGGTTTATGTGCATCGCGTTTTATTTAAAAGGGCAGACAATATGTCAATAAATAAACGACTTCGAGGACAGAGGAAATTTGTCTAATTCACGAAGTACTTTGCTCTGAGTATGCCCGTGCGAGATATTATGTATTAGATACGCAGTAAAACCGTCATTTAAATTTTAGGAAATTTGTTTTAGATTTGTATTTAAAAATTATGTTGTAGGTGCATGCATTTATTCTGGATATAGTTTATTTTCATGTAGTGAAACTTGACAACTTTAGACTGAATTGTGATGGACATAATAATTCCCCCTATCTCGCTGCAGAGTTTACGAAAGAGGGGCTTAAAGTTGGAATTGGAAAAGTGTACTGCATATTATCTAACTGAAATAACTTTATAGTTTTACTAGTAGTTTGTTCCTGTAGTGAAACTTTACAATTTTAAGACAGAATTATGATGGGCATCACACTTCCCACCTTTTTCGCTGCGGTGTTTACGAAAGATGGGCATAAAGTTGGGATTGGAAACATGTAATGCATACTATCAAACTGGAATAAATTTACAGTTTTACGAGTGGAGTTTCCATGTATAATCATTATCCATTTAGTGCAATAAGACTATTGGATAACAGAACGAAAAGTTCTCCCGACTATCGCTGCTGCTCTAACAAAGAAGGAGTTTAAATTTAGAATTTTAAAACTTTTATAATATGATAAATAAAATACTATATGCGAAATAATTAACTTTAATTTAAAACGTGATGTATATTATTATAAATTCAACACGATATGCAAAATAATCAAATTGAATTTAAATATAGTAAACGGAATCTATTTCAGATTATCTGTGACTTCAATTAATGGATTTCTTTATCGTGAAATTGATCATGTAAAAAAATTTCTTCAAGGATTAGTTTTCTTGAATTTACATCCTGCACAGTTTATTACAAATCCTTACTGTACATATCTGTACCCTAATCAACTGTTATGAAATTCGGTTTGAAGTTTGCACATAAATCAATGCAGACTGTGGTTAAATAATATGAACTACTAATGCACACATATCCATGTCACGGTATTTGCAAAGAATGTGAACTATTAAGTTTGGTGCAATAAATCGATCGTCTAGCAAACAAGACATTAAATATATATTTGCTTGTAAAAGTAATATCGTAACTATCATTTTAACTATATATTCCTAAATGATAATAATAATAATAATAATAATAATAATAATAATAATAATAATAATAATAATAATAATGTGTTGCTTTAAACGTGAACACCAACACCATCATCATCATTATTACGTACATCTTGTCCATCTTACATCATGATTGTTCGTTTTACTATGCTGCTTATTTTGTATTGCCTTAAGTTTGCATTTCAGCAACCATATTAGTTGGTGATTATTTTTCCTTCGTTTTGTTTATTCTTGCTCTTGAATGATTACTTTCGACATAACCACTATCTACTTCTTAAACTGGGTCACTTCTGAATAGGCTCACAAAACCTAGGACAAGTCAGATAACGTAATTATGTTCTGATCTAAGAGTTAAACAGGCATTTAATATATGTGTGTGTGTGTGTGTGTGTGTGTGTGTGTGTGTGTGTGTGTGTGTTAAAAGTCTTGATCCACGTGTCCTAATACAAACAATTCGCAGGTTTGGATGGGTGGAAAAATGAGTCATTCTTGAGCATCAAGGAATTAATAACCGTTATTTTCAAATTAATATAAGAAAGCTGTTGGTGCACACACATGAATCAATGTCTTACAAGAAGTATTCAAAGAAGATATTTTATACAATACTGTTGCCTGCACTCAACGTCGTTTAAACATTAGACAATACAGACTTTTAAATAGACACAAAACAATTTTCTCATATTTGGAAACACCAGAAACACCAGAAAACAAGGCCTTCTGAGTAGGGCACACAATAATTTTTACTTCTTTTGGAACCGATCAGATAACACAGTACTTAAAACAGCGCGCACTGTAAGTCTCACTTCTATTTAAAATAACACATTTATAAATATGGGACAACACGGTCTTTTTGTTTACTAATTTTTGGAAACACCGAATAAAGTATTAACGACGGGGTTGGGGAAGGGCGGTCGCCTCTGGCACAGTCATAAAGTACATGTCCCGGATACAATGTGCATAACAATGCAATTTTCGGAAGTGTAATTGCAGAACCTAAATAGGTTAGCCAAACTATTAATCGGTTGAACGAGAGCTTTTGAAATTCACGTTATAAATTAGGTTCGTATTTTACCATCAACTCACGTTAACAAAATCTGTTAGAGATAATGCCTTATCATATTTTGAGAGTATTACATAAATTACAAAACGCACTTAAGTCTCACTTCTGTTTAAAATAACGCATTTATAAATATAACACAAAGCGGTCCTTTAGAGCATGGCACTTTAATGTTTCTAAATTTTGGACACAATAAATAATAATAATAAAGTACTAACGGCGAGGGTGGGGGAGGACGGTGGCCATTGGCATTATACCTCTTGGCGCGACAAAAGTTGTTTGGGTCTTCGTCGTTGCCCGGGCACCATTTACCCTTGGTACGCCTCTGGCTAACACATTATTTTAAACAGTTCACACTATAAATATCACTGTTTTTTTTAAATATCAGACAAAGCCATGCTGACAGATCATGTATGAGTTTCACTCATTAATAGAAACATCAGATATCAGTCTTTTCAACACGAATTCCATGTGGGTACGGAAAACATAAACACGGAGATGGCCTTTTATTTTTGACAGATTTTGGGGAGATTGAATACAGAGCTTCGTTGAGAGGGATTTTTGTACCTAGTATTAGTGCTTTCAATATTTGGGAAGCTGTAGTCAGGATAGAGGGGGAAAATCACCTAAAGAAACATTGCGAGTCCAATAGTTACAAGCCGCCAATGCAGTTAAACAGGAACCAATTGATACGTTTCTATTTATTACTTCATATTGTGAAACATAAAACATATCATCGAATAACTCTTTACAAAACTTTGTGTACATGAAGCTAAGAGACGAATGTTTCATGTACTTATGTATTTCATGAACAAAAGTATACACTTGTTGTTTTCTATAATCATTTTATTATAGTATGCACACTATGTTTATATTTTTGAACATGTCATGTTTTTAAAATATAAGTATCAATATGTGCCTGACTTGTTATTCTTTCCTATCTACTTTGATAATTGTAACTAATTTTTAAAAGTATTTTTGTCTCTCATTTAACATATCTTGTAGGATTTGGAAGACACATGTGAGTGTATTTGTTTCTATTATTATGCAAACACATTCGCGTTTTACGTTCTTTTGTACAAACAATTTAATTTCAATTTGTGATGATTTACAGGATCTAGTGGTGAAATCAAAAGCTGCATCTAAAAGATACTTCATATATATATAACCATTAGAGTAGACATTGTTATATAAATCTGACCATTATGATAGATGATGTTATCAGTGTATAACCAGGAGGGGGGATCATGTTATCTATGTGTAACCATTAGGGGGGATCATGTTATATATGTCTAACCATTAGGATGGATCATTCATGATGAAAACCTGTTACGGCAGCCATTAAATATATTGCATATTACGTCACACCAAAAAAAAAAGACCATTGGCGCGTTGCACGAATGAATGGAAAAATGACAGTGTGGGACTACAACCCCGTATTTTGTTTTTGAGAGCTGAATAAGATGAATACCTGTCTGGTTTAGTTTTAATGTTGCATTTGTGGTGATGCTAAACAAATTATCGAAACATTTCGAAACTAATGTAATCGTTTTCCTGCCGATTGTACTTGTTCAAATGAAAATATGACTTTGACTTGATCGACAAACGTAGAAATTGTCATAATTTCTCCTTTCTTAAAATGTCATCATTGAAATCGTATCTTATTTTTATAATTAATGCATCATAATAAAAGGACATACCAAAACTGTAACTTTATAATCATTAGAAGTAAGACCGGAAAATAATACTGATAATGATACACCCATTTAGTAGAGGAAAGGGCAACTTTTTTCCTTCTCAGTATCAAGCTGTATTAAAAGAGTGTGGCACAAAGTTAACAAGAAAATATAAAACAGTTCAAACATTAAACAGATAGCTGTAGTTATGCTGAATAAAACACTATCACTGTACATCCATCGGACCACTGTTGTCAACAGAAATTATACTCACACGCAACGTATATTGTAATTTGCTGAAATATGTGGCTGCCTGTATTGAATATTAGGAAACAAATCAGATTGAACTATGCTATCGAAATTTAGGCTTATTCAAACATAGATTTAATTTGCGCCTACTGTGTTTAGTATATTTTAAACACCATGTATACTCATTGACGTGATAGTAATTATCATCAAACATTTTATATATGACTTATCTATTACATACCTTTCGTTTCTAGTTCCAGAATCCCATCTTTGACTATTCTGCAAATAGCATCTTGCGATCTTACAGTGGCCATTGTGTCTTTTCAATGGAATGTCGATACAGATGTATTGACTCTAGGTGAAATGATTTGTTAACCAAAGACAGTGACGATGTTAGTTAGACTCAGTCTGCAAAATATAGACAGCACATGTCCAGTCGAAATCAAGGAATAGCTACTGTTAACTTAAAAACAAGTTAAATTTTTTTAAAAAAGTATCGAAGAGATATCAGCTTGTGTACAAAAGACTAAGGTCTTAGGTATAAATTAATATTTACTATTATAGAATACCAAAATTATAGGGGGTCTCGAGTTGACGAGTAGCTTTTAGCCAATATCTCACCTCTGTCTGCGTATGTGTCGGGCTGGCTAATATGGATATATGAGAAAACTGCTAGTAACTTTCCGTTGATCGAAATAATGTACAAGGCTTTTTCCTCCACCCTTTTGTACAGGTCGCCATGTATAACCAATCTTGCTCTATATAGTGACAATGAATTTCAAATCGACAGCATCCAAAATAAGTCTAGAATATATGCATGGTGCATGTACACCTTTTTACACTGTATACCTGTATACTATTGCTTTGCAAACAAAGGTAGAAAGTATATGCACACATTTGTCATTTGTCTTAGTATATCTAGTAGACGTCAGCTAAGGTATTGGTATGGCCGTGCGTCTGTCGTCCTACTTGTGGTTTGTCAATAAATCTATAGGATTCGTTTATGAATAGTACCCGATTAATTTTGATGCATAACAAATCCATTGAGAATAGGACGTAGTTGATTATGCACGATGAAAAGAGCATACTTACATGGACTGGCTGAATGTACGATTACCCAACGACTTGATTATCAGACTTTTATTTATGGAAGAGTCCCTTACCCAGTGTTTCATTATTCCCCCTTCCCATGCAAATTAAATATCACACACATATTGATTTCATCTCAACAAATGAATGCACAAGCGTGTTTATCAAACACCGTCCTACACTCAAGTTTTTCTCAAGAAAGATATGCTTTACATGCGTGTCATTACCATAAAACAAATTACTTCGAGAATACTGTAATTCCAATATCACTTTATACAGTGACTAGATAGAAATTCCCGTAATTGTAAACAAGTATAGGAGTTTAGGTAGGTCAGTACCTGCAAAATATGTTGACATCGGTAATATGATTATGTATTCGTCTAATTCGAGTGCTAATGGAACAATAAACTGATTAGAAATTAGTCCCATCTTCCCATGAACATTGGCAATATGAAAAATTATTCAATAATTAAAACAACCGTGTTTGAAAACCTGCTTATTTTATTTATTTGACTAGTATTCCAAAACTCCCATGTTTGTATAAATATATAATAAAGTGTATTTGACCTGTGTAATGAAAAACTCCCAATGTGTGCATCCATCGTTTTTAATTGAATTATCTGACTTCAGGAACCCAAGTTCTTGCACCGATATTTTCTTTTTCTCTATTTGACAATCCAGCACATAAAACAAACACGAGCTCAAATCCTCATTTTGCCCGCTTTTATTCTCCCCTTCCGACCAAACGATCAACAATTGTTTTCATCTCAACAAATGAATGCACCAGAGTGCTTATCAAACACCGTCCAACACTATAGTTTTTCTGAACTCAATTATGCTTTGCATGCGTGTCATTACCATAAAACAAATTATTTCGACAGTACTATAATTCCAATATCACTATATACAGTGACCATATAAGAATTCCTGTAATTGTAAACAAGTATACTACTTTAGGTTAATCAGTACCTGCAAAATACGATGACATCGGGAATATGATAAAGTATTCGTCCAATTGGATTGATAATGGAACAATAAACTAATTAGAAATTAATCCCATCTTCCCATGAACATTGGCAATATAAATGATTATTTCTTTTGTTAGAATATTATCTGCAAAATAGATCGACCTGATAATACTTCCACATCGTGAGCACAGGCAATATGAATACGTATCTCTTTAGCAAGACCTATACATGATTAATATATTGATGAGACTGTAATCGCCTACCCCCAATGTGAACACAGGTAATGTAAATATGTAACATGCGTGTTTGTATAAGTATACAAAGACTGATACTTGCATAATTTGCAATAATTCCTCAGAATACAACCTTCCTGAATTACACACCATCTACTTTCATTGGATTAAATCATGTTGCTGCCTGGTGTATCCTGTCCTTCCCCGGCAAATCTCATTGCTGTAAACAAACAAGCCAATCCGGGTAAAATATTTCAGAAGCGTATACCAACCTGCTAGGTTATGTACAATTTACGTTACCTGTCTGATTCTAGCTAGGTCACAAATACCTTACCTTATATGTCTCCTTGATACAAACGTCATGGCTTTTTATGATTATCAAATGTTAGAATGTATGCAACCCGAATGGGTTGTTCAAGCAAATGTACGTAGTTAATGCCATTATTCAGAATTAGAGGTTAAAATGAATAAGAATCCAAATGCCATCACAAAACTATAATTTTCCACTTATGTATGTTAGTTTACTTATTCGATTTCAATAATTAAAACAACCGTGTTTGAAAACTTGTTTTTTTTTATTTTTTTTTTACTTTAGTATTCCCAAACTCTAATGTTTGTATAAATATTTTTAAGTTTATTTATTTGTCTTATGTAATGAAAAACTCCCAATATTTGCATCCATCGTTTTTAATTTAGTCATCTGACTTCATGAACCCAAGTTATTGCACCGGTATTATCTTTTTCTCAACTTGACAATCCAGCACATACAACAGACACGAGCACAAATCCTCATTTTGCCCGCTTTTATTCTCCCCTTCCTACCAAACGATCAATCACCGTACTGTTGTCGCTGTTTCTGTTCTTAAATTCAAGTCAAATAAACGTCCAGTTGAAATCAAGTACTAGCTACTGTTAAATTGTAACATTATCGAAGAGATATAAACTTGTGTTTAAAAACCAATCTCTTGGGCATAAATAAATGTTGATCCTCCTTTTATACAGGCCGCCATGCTTAACCAGTCTTGTGCTATATAATGGCAATACATTTCAAACAAGCATCAGTCCAAATAAGTTTAGATTATACGCAAAGCGCATGTACACTTAAACCACAGTATAGTATTACTTTGCAAAATAAGCGGGAAAGAGTATTCACGCATTTGTCTTAGTTTACCTATTGGAAGTCAACTCAGTTCATGGTAGGGGTCCCAAGTGGCCGAGTGGTCTAAAGCTTTCTCCGTTACAAACCACTTCCTTCTTACCTCTGTCTGTGTTGTTCGAGTGTCCGATTCGGCCAATGTGGGTATATGAGAAAGCTTGCCAGTAGCTTCTCGTGGGTCACTGGTTCTTTCCGAGGGTTATTCCTCCACCATTAATATTTGCCGCCATGTATAGCCAATAGCAAATGGCGTTAAACCCTTCAACAACAACGACTGTTTAATGTATGGCCGTGCGTCTGTCGTCCGTCGTCTTTAGTGCGGTTCGTCAATACATTTAGAGGGTACAATTATGACCAGTACCCCATCAATCATGGTGCATAAACCATATTGCCCTTTCCAAAACCAAATTTAATTCCTTGTGCCATGTGCTTATCAGATACTGTCCTACACTCAAGTTTTTCTGAATTCAAAAATGCTGTGCATGTGTGTCATTACCGTGAAACAAATGACTTCGACAGTACTGTAATTTCATTATCACTTTATACAGTAACTAGATAAGAGTTTCCCTAATTGTAAACACGTATATTAGTTTAGTTTGATCTATACCTGAACAATACATTGACTAGATAATATCTATAAACAAATACAATACAAAGGTGTATTAGTACATTTTATTAATTATATCAAGAAGACTGAGACTTAAATAGCTTATATAAGTCCCTCAAAATCAAACCTTTCTTAATTTACACCATGTTATTCTTCTACGCTGCTGGTGCAAATGCACACATTGCTGTTAACAAGCGTACCAAAAAACAGCAGAGAATGGTATAAGCATACAGCAGTGAGCATGGTCGTGAATAGGTTATATGACCAAATTATGTTTCTCTTGCAATATGCATACCTCTTTCATGTGGTTTGTTCAAGCAAATCCAGGCAGATAATGTTTAGAAAATAGGATAAGGAAAATAATTGCCCAGTTAGCACCGCAGAATTCATGTAACATACATGTCTTTCAGTTTATTTATTTGACCTCAGTAACCCCATTTCCTTCTTCTCGTCTGTCCGCCAGATACAGGTTGTATGGGTCGAAATCAGTTTATCCCCTATTCCTTCCTTCCTTCTCCTCTCAAAACCTCCACCTTCAGAACAACAACAACAACTCTTACTGATACTACCCCTGATGATGCTACCCTTATAATGAAGTCACCTCAAATCTCGACGATTTTAACACGAATTACATCAATAAAGGTATGACTACTCCGTTGCTTCTATAAGTTTGTAAATATAGGTCATAAAATCTACTACCAGGTAACATTTTGAAATCTGCATGAAACACTCCAGACCTGACCGCTTTATACTGTATTCATCAGTAAACATCACCAATACCCATAGATGTGGTTTTTCTCCGTAGCAAATTTAACATTGATCTTTATGCATTTGCATAGTCTTTCCGATTAATTCATTTCTTCTCCATCGTACCAAAATGTACAATAGATGTTTGCCACTATGTGTTTTGCAAAAAGAACAACATTCTACAGTTTGATGTAAAGTGTAAGAAACATTACTTAGCGCCAATGTAATAGTATGTAGACGTCTTAGTTACGTCCTTAAGTAGTAATGAATAGTTTCACCTTGCATTTGCACAAGGTCAGTATAATCAAATATAGCTATTGAATAGGACTGGGCTCAACTAAAAGGAAAATCTATGTTGTTAATATTATTTACACTGAGTCGCAGTAACCTTTTCTATCATGTAGTTGAAAAATGTGTTGTTGCATAGCGTTTAACGCCAATTGTCAGCACATGATAGGCTATAATGACTGCCAGTATATCTGGTGGAGGAACTCGTGAAGTTCTCAGAAAGGGCCACACAGAACACAGGGAACCACTGGCAAGAATTACTGTTTCATGATGTTTGATGCTTTTAATTGAAAATAAAAATGGTTATTTACTTGTCATAGAAACATATATTCACATATACAACTAACTGGATAATAACAAAATTATCAAATACACCTAACAAGCTTTAAATCTAATCATCAGATATACCTAGCTTAAAACCAAATCATAAGATATACCTAACTAGCTTTAAACCTAATCATCAGATACACTTAACTAGCTTAAAACTAAATCATCAGATACACCTAACTAGCTTAAAACCTAATCAGCAGATACACCTATCTTAAAATCTAATTATCAGATACACCCGACTAGATTCAAACCCAATCATTAGAAACACCTAACTAGCTTAACACCTAATCATCAGATACACCCAACTATCTTCAAACCTAATCATTAGATGCACATAACTAGCTTAAAATCAAATCATCAGATGCATATAAACAGCTTAATACCTAATCATCAGATACACTTAACTAGCTTAAAACCTAATCAGACACACCTAACTAGCTTACAACCTAATCAGATAGACCTAACTAGCTTAAAATCTAATCATTAGATACACCTAACTAGCTTAAAATCTAATCATCATATACACCTAGCCAGCTTAAAACCTATTCATCAGATACACCTAATTATCATAAAACCTAATCATCACATAACCTAACTAGCTTCAAACCTTATCATCAGATTCACCTATCTTCAAACCTAATCATTAGATACACCTAACTAGCTTAAAATCTAATCATCAGATACACCTAACTAACTTAAAACCTGATCATCAGATCCATCTACCTAGATTAAAACCTAATAATCAGATACACCTAACTATAAAAAACCTAATCATCAGATACATCTAACTTGCAGCAAACCTAATCATTAGATACACCTAAATAGCTTCAAACATAATCATCGGATACACCAAACTTGCTTAAGATATAATTACATAAATAGTGTAAAACATAATCACCTAAATGGCTTAAAACCTAATTATCAGATACACCTAACTAGCTTAAAACCAAATAATCAGATACACCTAACTAGTTTTAAACCTAATCATCAGATACACTTAACTAGCTTAAAACCAAATCATCAGAAACACCTAACTAGCTTAAAACCTAAGCAGCAGATACACCTATCTTAAAATCTAATTATCAGATACACCTGACAAGCTTCACACCTAATCATTAGATACACCTAACTAGCTGAAAACCTAATCATAAGATACACCTTACCAGCTTAAAGCCTAATCATCAGATACACCTAAGTAGCTTCAAAGCTAATCATCAGATAAACCTATCTTCAAACATAATCATTAGATGCACCTAACTACCTTAAAGCCAAATCATCAGATGCACCTAAATAACTTACAACCTAATCATCAGATACACCAAAATAGCATAATACCTAATCACACATACCTAACTAGCTTAAACTCTAATCAGATACACATAACTAGCTTTAAACCAAATCATCAGATGCAATTATCTTAAAACCTAATTATGAGATACACCTATCTTCAAACCTAATAATAAGATACACTTAACAATCTTCAAACATAATCATTAGATACATCTAAATAGCTTAAAATATAATCATCAGATACACCTAACTAACTTTAAACCTAATCATCAGATACACCTAACTAGCTTCAAAAATAATCTTCAGATACACCTAACTATCCTAAATCCTAATCACCAGATACACCTAACTAGCTTGAAAACTAATCATGAAATAACCTAACCCGCTTAAAACCTAATCATTATATACACATAACTGGCTTAAAACCCTATCATCAGATACACCTAACTAGTTTAAAAAAATCAGATACACCTAACAAGCTTAAAACCTAATCATCAGATACACCTAACTAGCTTAAAACCAAATCATGAGATAAACCTAAGCTTTAAACCTAATCATCATGTACATTTAACTAGCTTAAAACTAAATCATCAGAAACATCTAACTAGCTTAAAACCTAATCAGCAGATACACCTATCTTAAAATATAATTATCAAATACACCTGAGTAGTTTCAAACCTAATCATCAGATACATCTAACTAGCTTAAAACCCTATCATCAGATACACCTAACTAGCTTAAAACCAAATCATCAGATATACCTAACTAACTTTAAACCTAATCATCAGATATACTTAGGTAGCTTAAAACTAAATCATCAGATACACCTAACTAGCTTAAAATCTAATCAGCAGGTACACCTAACTAGCTTAAAACCTAATCAGATACACATAACTAGCTTAAAAACTAAGTAAATACATTCTTATCTCATTCTGAATAGAGCCATACACGAATACATGAATAACCATATTGTTAAACCACTTTTCTTCTATCAGTTAATAATCATTTATCAACATAGAGATATAACAACTATTTCAAAATGAATGTGTTATATAAATTTATCAGTATAATTTAATCACAGCTCTGAAATAAGTACCTAATACATCCATCGTTCATTCTATTGTAAATTATTCCATTCCTTACTCTCTTCATAATTCGCATTTTAAAGTCATAAAGGATATAACAACATTATTTACAAGACATTGCTGACGTTGTGGAGAGTACAAGTAAAATTGCTATGAACATATTTTAGAGCAAACCAAATTTGAAAAAAGATTGACAATTTTCTCATATAAATAGTATAACGTAACATCACTCATGGCCCAATAGTATGAGACAATAATAATAATAATAATAATAATAATAATAATAATAATAATAATATTAATAATATTACATCATTATAATTTTAATGTACCATTACCTCTCAAATGGCACAATCCTAGAGATAATACTAATATAAAAAATAATAATATAAATACTACTACTACTACTACTACCACCACTACTACTACTACTACTACTACTACTACTACTACTACTACCACTACTACTACTACTACTACTACTACTACTAATAATAATAATAATAATAATAATATACCATGACCTCTCTTACGTCCCAATCGTTTAAGATAATAATAATAATAAAAATAATGAGAATAAAAATAATAGTATACAATTACCTCTCTCATGGGCCAATCATACGAGATAATAATAATAATTATTATGATTAATAATAATAATAATGATAATAATAATAATAATAATAATAATAATAATAATAACAGTGCAAATACTACTACTACTACTACTACTACTACTACTACTACTACTACTAATAATAATAATAATAATCAGAATAATAATAATAATCAGAATAATAATAATAATAATAATAAAATTAATAATAATAATAATAATAATAATAATAATAATAATAATAATAATAATAATAACAATAATAATGAGAACGCATAATGGCCCAATCCTATAAGATAATAATTATTATGATTGATAATAATAATAATAATAATAATAATGATAATAATAATAATACTACTACTAATAATAATAATAATCAGAATAATAAAAATATTAATAATGAGAACGCATAATGGCCCAATCCTATAAGATAATAATGATAATAATGCAGTCTTCTCATCGTCCAGTCATAAGAGATATTAATAATAAAAACTACTAGTGGATATCAGACATGTATGTATGATACATCAGTGTGATAAATACATTGGAACAACTAGTGAGTATCAGACAACATGTATTAATGATGCATCATTGTGATACATCCAACGGAACTACTAGTGGGTATCAGACAACATGTAATCATGATACATCATTGTGATACATACATTGTACCTACTAGTGGGTATCAGACAACATGTATTAATAATACATCATTGCGTTAAATACATTGGAACTACTAGTGGTATCAGACAATATGTATTAATGATACATCATTGTGGTACATACATTGTAACTACTAGTGGGTATCAGACAACATATTAATGATATATCGTTGCTTTAAATACATTGTAACTACTAGTGGGTATCAGACAACATGTAATCATGATACATCATTGTGATACATACATTGTAACTACTAGTGGGTATCAGACAACATTTATTAATGATACATCATTGTGATACAAACATTGTACCTACTAGTGGGTATCAGACAACATGTATTAATAATACATCATTGCGTTAAATACATTGGAACTACTAGTGGTATCAGACAACATGTATTAATGATACATCATTGTGGTACATACATTGTAACTACTAGTGGGTATCAGACAACATATATTAATGATATATCGTTGCTTTAAATACATTGTAACTACTAGTGGGTATGAGACAGCATGTATTCATGATACATCATTGTGATACATACATTGTAACTACTAGTGAGTATCGGACAACATATAATAATGATACATCATTGTGATACATACATACTAGTGGGTATCTAAGAACATGTATTCATGATACATCATTGTGCATACATTGTAACTACTAGTGGGTATCAGGCAACATGTATTCATTATACATCATTGTGATACATACATTGTAACTACTAGTGGGATGTGTTCGGGGTGCTCTGGGAGGGGTAGTACCTCTGGTGGGTGGCATGTCGTGCTCTTTCGGGAGTAGCTTGCCCATCTTTTGGTCCTCACCAGGCACTCAGTCCTCACCTGTGGCTCCAAGCAGCCGTAGCATGCATAGCGGCCACACCACGGGCAATGGCTTCGACTGGCCGGCTAAACTAGGTGGAGGTAGCCGACGGGCCTCAAACCCTCGGTGACTTAGGAGTTTGCCTATCCTTGCATGTAAAGCCAGTTTCGGCAGACTGGGCAAAGGGATCAACTGAGTGATCCAACGGCCACAAAGGCGAATCTGCAAACGCTTTGTGGAGAGCGTAGGGTATGATATGGCACAGAAGAAGTCATAGCCACCAAATGCAGCCGAAGTAGTCCCCAGCCGTGACGAATCTTCGTACCAATGAGTTCTAACTACCAGGGCCGAGAGAGTGAAGCTGTCTCTATGCAAAGGCTGTTTCACTTTAATCTCCTTCACTTACAGGTTATGTTGTGCACCTATCATTCATCCTCATCATCACACTCATCGTTCCTTAACTACACCTACCAAAGTCTTACGGCGATGGGCGACTGGCGACGCAACTGATGGAGATGACCACTGGGAGTTGTAGTCAGAGACCTGCACGTAGGCGGCCCTTGTACAAGTGGTCGTTTTGTTCTGTACCCAGGGCAGCAGAAGAGTTCGGCATTATCCATGTGTGACTGAGCAGACCTTATTAGGACGGCGCTGATCACCCTGAATAGGGAGAGGACTAGAAAAGGTGGCCTTAAAAAGCTTGCCTTGTAAAAATCTGGCAAGCATACCGCGGCTGGCAAGATCATCAATATCTGCGGTCGAAATAATCGAAGAAAAAACTTATTATTGGAGCATGGACCATCCGTACTCTCATGGATAAAGAGAACGTAGCAAGACCCCACAGGAGAACAGCTCTTGTTTCTAAGGACCTTTCACGCTACAATATTGACACCAGGTTCGCAGAAGAGGGTTCTCGTACTGAGCTATCCAGCGGCTGCACATTCTTCTGGAAAAGAAAAGCCCAACATGAGGACAGGATCCATGGTGTCGGCCTGGCTATCAAATCATGTCTTCTGAAGCAGCTTCCGGAAATGCCTGTTGGTATCAATGAGAGGCTAATAAAATTGCAAATACATGTCAGCCACAAACGGCATGCGACAATCAGCAGTGCATACGCCCCTACCCTATCGAGTCAAGCAGAAGCCATTGAGTAGTTCTATACGGACCTCAGCTCTGTACTTAGCTCAGTTCCAGCTGACGACAAGATCATACTACTGGGGGACTTCAATGCCCGTGTTGGCTGCGATTATGGTCGATGGAAAGATGTGCTTGGCAAGCACGGTGTTGGCAGAATGAACAACAACGGCTAGCACCTACTCAGCAAATGCACAAAATTTAACCTCATAAACACAAACTCAATGTTCAGAATGGCGAACAAACACAAGAACACCCGGATGCACCCCACATCTCGCCGATGGAACTTAATCGACTATGTAATAGTACCCCAGCGTGATGCCAAGGATGTCCAAATCACCAAGGCCATGCGAGGAGCAGAATGCTGGACAGGCCACAGACTTGTCAGAACTATCCTACAGCTGCACATTGCCACTCACCACCTAAGATGTCCTAAGCTTGTGCGCACAGCCTTTAACATTGTCAAACTTCAGCAGCCTTCCACCCAGCTCAATTTCGAGAAGTGTCTATATAACAAGCTGTCAACAAACGGACCGTTTTGTGGAAATGCCTCTGAAAAATGGAACAAGCTCAGGGACATAATGAGGGAAACAGCTATGGCAACCCTGGGTCCAAAGAAGCAAATCCATCAAGACTGGTTCGACGATAACAACGCTGACATTAAAGATCTGCTTGCCAGAAAAGCATTTATGGACTGGCAGAATGACACAAACTCCATTCCCAAAAGAGACCGCTTCAAATCCTATCAAGCTGAGGCTCAGAGAAAAATACGCAAGATGCATGACCACTGGTGGGAAAAGAAAGCTGATGAAGTGCAAAGCTATGCCGACATTAACAAAACCAAAGAGTTATACAACGACATCAAGTTAATCTTCAGCCACGCAAAGACCAGCTCTACGCCCTTGCTCGCTGCAGATGGCAGTACATTAATAAAGGACACGAATGGCATTAAGGAAAGAAGGAAAGAACACCTTAATCAGCTCCTAAACCTGCCCTCATCGGTCAGCCAATCTGTTCTTGACCAAATACTCCAACAGCCAAAGCACAACCAACTGGATATTCCGCCAAAGATGGAGGAATTCAGGAGAGCCATTAAACAAACTAACTGTGGCAGGGCACCTGTAAAGGATGCTATCCCACCGGAGGTGTAGAAGGCTCTCAGTGAGCAGTCTTTGGAGGCATTCTACTATGTGCTAATTAGCATCTGGACGGAAGAAGAGATGCCATACAACCACCGTGATGCATCAATTCTGACCCTCTATAAAAATAAAGGCACACGTGTGGACTGCAGTAACTACAAAGGCATCTCCCTGCTTTCCATTGCTGGCAAAATACTTGCTCCCATCTTACACAACAGGCTTATCGCGGCAGTTTCAGAAGATAACCTCCCCAAGTCTCAGTGTGGTTTTCGCCCAGACCGCAGCACCGTTGTCATGATCTTCGCAGTGAAACAAGTCCAAGAGAAGTGCCTTGAGCAGAACATGAATCTGTATGCTGTCTTCGTGGACCTGAGAAAGGCTTTCGATACGGTCAACAGAGATGCACTGTGGGTAGTACTCAAGAAACTTGGTTGTCCTCAGAAGTTTACCAACCTCATCCGGCTCCTCCACGTTGAAATGTCTGGAGAAATTCTCTCAGACGGTGAACCCTCCTAGAAATTCCCCATATCTAATGGTGTCAAACAGAGTTGTGTACTCGCTCCGGTACTCTTCAACCTCTTCTTCACACAGGCACTGCTCCATGCCATCCGTGACATTGACATTGGCATCTACATTAGGTATCGCCTGGATGGATCAGTGTTTGATCTCCGTCTACTAGCTGCAAAAACCAAGACGCTAGAAAGACTCTTCATTGAAGCACTCTTTGCAGATGACTGTGCCCTCATAGCCCATGAAAAGACTCACCTACAAGCGATCGTGGACAGATTATCTGAAGCCTCTAACCTATTTGGACTCACAGTTAGTCTTGAAAAGACAGAAATCATCTTCCAGCCCGCCCGAAACACTGTCAACTCACAACCCTGTATCACCATTGGCGACACGCAGCTGAAGAATGTGGACAGTTTTAAATACCTTGGCAGCACAATATCTAGTGATGGCTCTCTGGACAAAGAGACTACTGCGATGACTCAAAAAGCCAGTCAAGCACTAGGACGACTCCGAATAAAGGTCTTGCAGCACAAGGACATATTCATATCAACAAAGATGAAGGTGTACAATGCAGTTGTCCTCACGTCTATCTTATATGGCTGTGAATCGTGGACTCTCTACAGAAGGCATATCAGTCAGTTGGAACAATTCTACCAGCGCTCCCTGAGATCCATCATGCGGATCAAGTGGCAGGACCGAATCACCAACCTGGAAGTCCTTGACAGAGCCAACATAACAAGCATCGAAGCCAAACTAATCCAGGCCCAGCTTTGCTGGACTGTCCATGTCATCCGCATGGATCAAAGCAGAATACCAAAGCAGTTTTTCTTTGGCGAGCTAGCCCAGGGAAACCGAAACCACGGCCGCCCTCACAAAAGGTATACAGACAACCTCAAGACGAACATCAAATGGACAGACCTTCAACCACGCCAGCTCGAGCTCGCTGCCTCAGACAGAAGGCATTGGCGAGCCCTGACCCGAAAAGCTTGTTCCAGCGTCTTGCTGCAACTCGTGAGAGAGTCACAGAAATGTATCCCAGATGCCAACAAGCACTGGTGTCCCATGCCCCACCTGCAACCGCCTGTGTGTATCGGAATTCGGAATCCGAAACCACATGTGCGTCCACCTTTGAATGAGATTGCACAACTTGTCTTCCTCGACTCGAGAGACTACCAAGAAGAACTACTAGTGGGTATCAGACAACATATATTTATGATACATCATTGCGTTAAATACATTGGAACTACTAGTGGGAATCAGGCAACATGTATTCATGATACATCATTGTGATAAATACATTGGAACTGCCAGTGGATATCAGACAACATGTATTCATAATACATCTTGTTGATAAATACATTGGAAATATCAGTGGGAAGTCTGACAAATATTCATGATACATCATTGTGATAAGTACATAGGAATTACTAGTGAGTATCAGACAACATGGCTGCACACATATTATTTCATTGTGATAAATTGGAAATACTACTAGTTGACATCAAACAGCATGCTGTTGTGATACATTATTCTTTTAAATACATTTATTCTACTAGAAGTGTATATCATGCCAACTCATCATGCCCAATGTATGCATACCATTTCACCATTTTCTAAAGTGGACAAGGTCACAATATTTTTGTTACTAAAAATTCAATAAACAGTTCATGATAATCAAGCTAAATATCTTGTTCGTTCACCCATCCTGAGTTAGTGTTATCTATGCTTGTATGTTCCTTCTCGTGGAAAGCTTTATTTACGCGAAATACCGTTCCTACTTTGTTCACCTACCGTCCGCTAATGGTATTGATACGCACACGGTAAGAAACATCCATCCGACTTCGCGTTCAGGGCTATGATTAACTTTAAAATCTTTTTTTCGCGTTTAAGCGATTCCTCGTGGATTATATCCATAAATTGCATCCTCATCGATCACTATATTGTATAGGTGTCGATAAATTTTTTGTCTGAAAGAAAGTAGCAGAGGGCGTGACGACCAAGAGTGAGCGTCCTTGTCCGTAAACGAGATTGCATACAAATGTACAAAAGATCAGAAACAAATAACACAAATGAGCTAATCTGGTTCGAGAGGCCTCGTTCACTTACAGGCATCGGTTTAGCGTTATTGATGTTTGTATTTTCGTTTTTGCAGGAAACTTTAGTTTAAAAAAAAAAAAAAAGAAAAAAGAACTTCCTCTAAAAGTAATCTGATCACGCCCTCTGGTGCTGCATTTTTACCTGCATACATTGACTTAGCCTGCAACAAGGGATTAAATTACTATGTAAATTTAATTGGTATTTTTGTTTGATTTTTCTGTGATCATATTCTGCATATATATATATATATATATATATATATATATATATATATATATATATATATATATTACGTTGTTTACCTAGGTAAGTAATTGATTTTAGGGCTAATTTACCATTGTAAATGATGTTAGTTAAATATTATTATTATTATTATTATTATTATTATTTATTTATTTATTTATTTATTTATTCTTCATAATGATATGAATACATCTCAATTTGATACTAGACTGTTACAGTTATGTTAATTGCCATACTACTGAAACAAACAAATTAAGGTTCTGGATACCTTGTAAATCAAATGTGACTTCGTATGATTCAAATATTACAATTGTGTCTATTTAAATGCTTATGATGCTTATCTATATTGTGTGTTGGTCATTAATTGAGTGTAGGGCTTACCTAAGGTCATATTATCTTATTCGGCCTTTCTTCAATGTGATCTAGTACTTCTCATTGACTTCATAACTGATATGGTATTTCTTTAATCAGATCTAGTACTTCTCTAGTCTCTATCAGTGACTTAATAACTGATGTGGTCTTTCTTCAATAAGAACTATTACCTAAGACTAACTTCATAATTGATAATGTCTTCCTTAAATCAGATTTAGTCTCTCTCCTTGTCTTCATACATGATATGGTCTTGCTTCAATGATATGTATTCCCTAACACCCTATAGTCCCTTGCATTGACTTCAAAACTTATATGATCACCTGGCATGAACTTCATATATGATATCAACTGGCTTCAATCAAATCTTAAGGGGTACAAATACGCTGATTGATATACTTTTGACACAAGTAAATGGCGATTCTGAAGATCTTGTGAATTAATATCCTTCAGTATCAAGGTACGGTTGTTTCAATTTAAATCCTCAGATGTCAAATTGCAATTGGTTTTTCATTTCAAATATTTATTTATCTAAGTATGATTGTTCTCGGTTAAACTCCCTATATAATATATAAAGGTACTTTTTGTATTAGTGCAGCAGGTTGCATATCTATGAACTGGTGTTTTCAATTAAAGTCCTTATAAATCAAGGTATATTGTTTTATTAGTGCACAAATAGACAGATCAATGAACGGTTGTTCTCAATTAGAATTCTTATATATCAAGGTACGGTAACCGTAGTTCGCATTTAAAATCACTTAAAATCATTACAAATTATGGTAGAATTGTACAGGATAAAGCCATACTAAGTGCTAAATATTCATGTCTCAGTTCTGCACAGAGAGGGATGTGTTGCCCTTGAGTGTCCTTAATATAAGGTATATCTGTCTTCACAGGTAGGTTTGTTTTGTTATTTGAGTTGAACAATGCCCCGAGTACTGGCCCACTGGGCCTCTATATAAGGTGTACATATCTACAGACACAGCTTGTATTGTCCCTTAAGTGTCTGTATATAAAAGTGTACACACACACACACACACACACACACACACACACACACACACACCACTAACAAAATCTCATGCAAGTGAGTAAACTGTTGTTGGACCATAAATTGACGTCATTTCCGAATGATACATGTCTTCGTTTTAGTTCTACAACGACTTAATTTCTATAGTAAAGAATAATGGATTTATGAGACTATACAAGCATTGGTAGGAAGATCAACGTATACATACAGTACATATGGTATCGCGGTACCAATTGTTTTTCCATAGACTTCAATGCTAATGTTTGTGAATAAATATACTTTCTATCCTACTTCAGCGTGCATGTCACACACTGTCATAGAAAACAATAATAGATTGTCATTTGACAAGTAAAAAAACCAAGATAATCCACGCATTTAAGAGAGACAACTCTGCTCGAACTAGACAGAAGTAAGAGTTATCTAGTCAAATCAGACCTTTTCAGCCATGTCTACCACATTTTTAACATACCATAAACAATACAAAATTTGACTAGATATGAATTAACATAATATCTAATCTGCTAAGAGGTTTAAAATGTATTACACCCAACAGAAGGATATAATTCTTACATCATGCTCCAATCACATATAGTGTTGTTTATTTCTCAAAGATTAGTTCCCTACACATTAAGGTCCGTCCACCTGGTATGTTTGATTAGGATTTTTAACATAGCTTGAAAAAAAATTCAGTCATATTGCTACGATGTCTGCAGTTAGGTAGTTTTTAGTGATGTCTAGCACTGGGGCATCATGCCTCAGGCATATAGCATGATGTCCCACTCAGTCACATTATCCTGAAACCAGGCCGACCAGTCCTAACACTAACCTCTTAATGCTGAGCGCGAAGCGAGGCAGCTGTTAGTGCTTTTGTAAGTATTTGGTATAAATCAGCTGGGGATCAAACCCACGATCTCTAATCACTAGGCCACCAGAGCGGTATCCCTTCCACCTGGGATTGTACAAATGGTACCTTTATACCATATACTAAGCCATATATGCATTGATATATAAAAAAAACGTAACCGTAGAGTAAATTCACACGTAGAGAGTATGACATTTTATTGCGTTGACTAGTAACGACAAGACGTGTAGATAGAGGCACTCAGCATATTATGATAGCTGACCAAGTTGAAGAGTATAAACTATTTTTACTTGCCACTCTGAGCCCAGAGTCGCTACAGGCTTAGTTGGTAATTATAAGACAGCTGTTATCTTTGGTGTGACAAGTTTGTATGTGCAGAAGTCATTGTAGAAAGTACCACACAATTGTACAAGATATACAGAGCATTAGCTTATTCCGCTTTCCCCCCTTGACAATAATATTTACTTTTAAAATGTGTTACGACACCAAGGTCTAAACTATATTACAGAAAGAGTAAAACAAACAGTTACGTAAAATTCAAAGATGTAAAAGGACCTTACAGTATTGTCAGAAAACATTCATATAATCTGAACAGTTCTATCACAATATTAAACGTATATATCTCTTCGAAATAATTCCAGATTGTGAATATGTTGATGCACCAATAGCACTGAATGAGCTGAAGTGCCAATGAGCAGCAGAGAGGGTGAATCCTACAACGTTTTTAAACAAGTTTTCAATGGATTAGGGCTTAAAACAATGAAACAGGCAAAAAATAATAATGAAACAGGCAAAAAATCAATGAAATCAGTCCCAAAAAAAATCAATGAAATCAAAAAAGAGAAAGCCTCCATTTGCCAAATGGAGACGATCATGCGATGAGTAAAAACTTTTCAACCGAATATTTTATCAAGTCCGATACGATATCGTGTCCTCGGGTCTGCTAAATTTATTGTCACAAATCCGTGTGGTTTTGACTGAGCATGACTAAAGAAATTTCGAAATTGATTATGATTCATATCACCGCAGCACCAAGTTTGCCAAATATTTCGTAGTGTATGAGTATCAACTCCGTTAAATACACACAGCAGATTGCAATTATCGCGAATCACTTTTGGTATTTGTGTGTACCGTTTAGTGACATATATCACGTCCGTGTTTTTATGTCTGCCACGGGAAAAAATCCTACCAGGATGTTTTTGATTATCTAACATGATATCGTCATATACGACTAAATTGTTAATACTTCCATCGATGTCTTCCACGGAAGGGGATTCATCAATATCAGTAATAAATTCAATAAAATCATTATCGATTTGAAATTCCTTTGCTTTCTCGTTAAAATCTTTTAGCACTTCATAGCATCGCTGATCGTCTACACTCGGGGCTATTAAATACAATTTGTCCCATTTCATCCATCTTGTTATCAAATTAAGTAGCAATTGTGTCTTTCCACTTCCAGATGGTCCGATTATAATCATTCTAATTGAATTCGGTAACATTTCATGGTGTTTAATAGGTTCCCGTCGTCGGATAGCTGAATAATCAATTACATTCATGATGTTATATATAAATTATGGATCTATATTGTGTGAAGTGTAAAAAACGTACTGGCACAGATGACTTGATGACGATTACAACAAAAAATAACCGATCAGCGCTTTCTGGTAAATGCGTACAATGTAGTACAAAGAAATTTAGATTTGTTTCTAAACCCAAGGAACCTTTAAAAAAAATAGGAGGTGATATCGCTGCCAAATTGGCAAAATTCCCTGGAACCCCATGGGCAAAATACCCCGGAGAAAAGCACCTTCCAGGATATAGCTACTGTGGCCCCGGAACACGATTAGATATCAGACTCAATAATCATAATCAACCCAACCCCGGTGAAGAACCAATAAATGCCATTGATAAGGCCTGTCACCTTCATGATGTCGCTTATAAAAGCAGCAATCTGCAACACAGGCATCTAGCAGATGTGAAATTAATTCATGCGTTGAATGCCATTCCTGATAAATCCTTCAAAGAAAAATTGGCTTCCTTTTTGATAAAATCGGCTATGGAAAGCAAATTGATGTTAGGTGCTGGTAATTAATAACAACATGGAATCTATTTATTATTCCCCAAGAGGATACTGGAGGGGTAAATCAGCAGTCCATAAACTCGCTAGCGCTGCAAAAGTGAAAAAAACCACTGCGGCGGATTGGTTATCCAAACAGGCACTATGGCAAATTTATCTACCACCGCCTAAAGAAATTAACTACTCGCATTTTGATGTGACCTTTCCTAATGAAGTTCATCAGGCTGATATATTATTTTTGCCACATGACAACGGTTACAAATACGCTTTAACCATAATTGATGTTGCAAGTCGATACAAAGAAGCATAACCGTTAAAAACAAAATCAGCCACTGAAGTGGCTTCTGCATTTGAAAGGATTTATCGAAGGGGTCCTCTGCACTGGCCAAATCTATTACAAATTGATCCTGGCAAAGAATTTCAGGGTGCAGTGTTATCTACAATGAAATATCACAATGTCACCATCAGACGGGGGCATACTGCGCTACATCGTGATCAGGCAATTGTAGAACGATTTAATCGGACGATTGTTGAGCGGTTATTTGGATATCAATACGCAAAAGAATTCATCCAAGAAAAAAGATCCCGTGAATGGGTTAAAAGATTACCAGCTGTGATTACTGCGCTGAATAACGAGATTACTAGAACAATTAATTTGAAACCTATCAATGCGATTAAAAAGAAGTCAATACCTGAAAAACCACAAAAAGATTTCAAACAACCAATTCTTGGTAGTAATGTCACTGTGAGGTATTTATACGAACCAGGAGAGCTTGAGGGTGGCAGAAAAAGGGCTACTGATCCTATTTGGAGTATTACTGCACATAAGATATCTAGTATAACACGATCTACGGGTAGACCTCCAGTCTATAAACTGGATTCAACTGCCCCTCAGCGGGGTTTTACTAGACAACAACTACAAGTAATACCCGAGGATACTCAATTGCCACCACGGGGTCTTAACTAGCGCCGTTGCGTCTATTGCACTCAAGACAAGTCAACATCACATTATTTCTGACATGACCGAGATTGTTATTTTTTCTGTCTACGGTGAATTGGCGAGGATCTTTATCCGAATACTGCCAACGCATTATACAATTGCAACTTGCGCAGTGATTATTCTGTTGTTTCTTCAAAGTGATTATTAATTTAGCATCAATATCAAATTCTCGTTGTTTTTTTTTGTCCTGTTGTTTGTAACCGGAGAGTTTTTTATCAATAATTTTAACATCAATATCATCTATTGTGGTGTCATCATCGCCAGACTCTGTCAGGACAAGTCTTCGAAGCTGATTTATTCTTTGTACTCTGGATACTGCGAGATAGACTAAATTTGACCATTCGATGCGATTATCTACCATCCAAACAATTGTATCCGATATAGTCAATCCCTGTGAAGAATGTATTGTTGCTGCGTATCCTAGCGTCCACGGGGATTTATTAGCACGCAATGCATCTTCAACGACATTGATATCAACCAGCACAATATCATTTAATACTAGAATTTGTTTTTCACTTTTTCCTGGAATATCAACTTCAATGTTCTGTTTTCGTGTATCCGATGGCCTATAACAAAGAGGCACTGGAAGTGTTGCAAATTTTTGTTTATGCAATTCAAATAACTTCATCTGAAGTGTGTCCCTGACTATTTTTCTACTTGCAATTATCAAATCATTTGGTCTCCATGTTTCCCAAAACTCATTCATTGGAGTTTCTGAAATTATTTCACGGGCTATTTCACACTGGATTCTATCCGGTTGTAATCTAATTAGTTTCTTAAATTCTTTTAATTTTTCATCAAGTGATCTATAATCCGTGTGAATTTCTTCATAATAGCCTACAAAACCCTTTAGCCATTCATGTGGGGATGCACTGACAAAAGGTGGTGGTTGGCCGTGATCACCGCACATAACGATTTTTGTATTTTTCAATAACAACCACTCAAGAAATATTTTTAATACATCTTCTGACACTGTGTCTATTTCATCCCAAATGATAATTTCAGGAATAAATTTCTCTCCCATACGCTCAGGAGTCCACTTATCTCCCTTCCATCGGAAAAAACTGTGATAGGTACAGGCAGTTACCCCTCTCTGTATCATTTCTCTTGCAAGTCTGTGTGTTGGTGTTAGTACAATCATGTTTGGATTGGAAACAAGAAATAACTCTATTGCCCGGGTTGTTTTTCCTGACCCACCACAACCGTTTAAATAAACTGTTTTATACCGGCATATTGGATCAGAAATCGGTGGTGCATTAGAAAATTCTGAACAGTGATTGCTTTCTAAATAATTATTTTCAATTGTAACATCTGCTGATTGAATATAATCATGAAGCATTTCCTTCTTAATTCTCCATGACCCCCAATTCTCGTTGCCAGTAGCCTTAAAATCAGCCATTTTGCTGTTTATGTAAAATGAGTCAGTGGCAACTCTAACTGCGGTGTTAGGAAATTTATTGATCATCGAAAACAGATTGATGGAAGCATAACCAAGCATAAAAGCTCTCAAATGTGTGTACTGCGGATTGTATCCATCATTGTAGGTAACAATTGTACCCAATTTGGTTCCATCGGAAAGAAATGCGTCTTTACGATTGACATATAGGCCTTTATTCGTTAGATCCGCGATTACAAAATCGTATTCAGCTTTGTCTATAATCAACCGTGAAGAATATCTTGTATTGTCGTATTTACCACCCTGAGTGAATTTACCGATTATTCTTCGTCCAAGATCTTTTGCTTCGTTGTTTCTGATTTCAAATAGCTGTTTAGACCAATCCATGATTTGCTGTTCATTAAAATTAGGAAACAGTTTTCGCTGTTCGCTAACTATTTGTTCTAGATCAGGTTGTGGTAACCAGACTGATTTCTGTGCTCGATAGGATATAATTGCTTCACTGACAATTAATGATTTTAACATCTTACAATCAAGCATATACCGTAATAACACTATTGGCATCCAGTGTTTTTCAGACATGTGTTTAACAATCCAAAGATAACTACACGGATGAAGTCCCTCAGCCAATTCAAATGATACTACACAAGCGAATCCTGTTAAATCAAAATCAGGAAGTGGTCCATTAATAGCAACACGGGTCATTTCGTGTGTGGGGTGTCCAAATCGTTTAAAATATTTAGCGCATTCTCCATACCCGAGAAAACTTCCTGGATAACACGCAATCATATCAACGGAAATAACGGTTTCAGGGTCGTATTTTGTATTCCATAACCCTCCATGGCTGTATTCAAGACAGGACAATCTGACATCTGATAAAAACTCACTTCTCGTTGGTTTCCACGCGTTTTTCTTTCTAGCAAAATGTGCTGCAATTGATGGTAGTGTAAAACAGTTTGCTAATAATTGATCGTTGTCTTCCCCCTCCAGTGAAAACTCACTAGCTAGTTTTTTCATTTGATTATGCAGCTCTTCAGTACGGTACAATTCTCCGTTGGGCCTTACAAACTGATCAAATCTACATTCCTCGTCTGAAGTACTATGAAATAGCCACATTGACACAGGGTCTTCTTTACTCAAATTGTAAATAGCATCAAATAATTTCTACTCTGAAAAAAACTCTTCGGTTCCAAACAGAGTTTGTGGGATATATTTTACAGTTCTATCCCGTGGAAATATTGTTACTGCAGATGATCATGCATGTTCGTTATAATCAATAATTTCAATTGGGGTTCCATTTTTATTATATTTCGATTCGTATAATACTTCACCGGTGATTGTTCTTACCGATATTGGAAATCTCAATGATTTTCTAATTTAATTATATCCTGAATTGTTGCCCCATTCTCTTTTACCGTTAATTCCCATTCGGTTATTTTTTTTCGTCTTAGATCAGTTAGTTTATTTCCCCGGGACGCATTTGTGAAGTGTTCCATTATTCGTTCTGCTACACAATTGAGCCCTGTCGAATATTTCATGGGTGCTAGTTTTGAAATATCAGGTTTTTCATTGAGCTGATATATCCCGTAAACAACTGCTGTGACAGGATAAGACCTTTCGTAGTATGGTTTATCAATTCCAGTCAAAATTCCTGGTTTGGAATCTTGATTCACGGTGACAGTTTTTTTGTCCCTGAGAATGGGTTCAAATTTATCCCTAATGATCCATTTTCCACCATCACGGATAATGAATTTTATTCGAAAAAAAAATCTTTCTTCCCCAAGACGTGAGATTATCACTGCTGCTTTTTCATCATTCATGGTAGCGTCAACAACACCATCAATTCGAAATGTTGACCAACAATAAGATGCTCCATCACGCTTGAATTCATTAAAACAGTCTCTGATTTTACTAATCATGGCTTTATCAGGAATTTTATTATTGGGTGTATTAGAAACTATATCAAGATTGAATTGAGCATCTTTCCATGGTAATCTCTTGTTACGTTTTTTTGGTTTATCGAGATTAAATTTAGGATTAATTTTCAATAATCTCTTAAACTCCTTCATGTTTCTGTCTATTAAACGTTTTTTGGGTTTATCGAGATTAAATTTAGGATTAATTTTCAATAATCTCTTAAACTCTTTCATGTTTCCGTCTCTTGGACGTTTTTTGGGTTTATCGAGATTAATTTTAGGATTAATTTTCAATAATCTCTTAAACTCCTTCATGTTTCCGTCTCTTGGACGTTTGAGATTAATTTTCAATAATCTCTTGTTACGTTTTTTTGGTTTATCGAGATTAAATTTAGGATTAATTTTCAATAGTCTCTTAAACTCCTTCATGTTTCCGTCTATTGGACGTTTTTTGGGTTTATCGATATTAAATTTAGGATTAATTTTCAATAATCTCTTAAACTCCTTATCAGTATTGAATTTAGCATTTTTCGAAGGCAATCTCCTGAACTCCTTCATGCTATACTAAAAACAAGTATTTAAATGAAAGATTTATGTATAATGAATCACTGCAAATGGCTTATGATTGGATCAGTCACTGAATTAGACAAATAGTATAGTATACGAATGAACCAAGAATTCAGACAGCATCCTGTGAGTACAAATTATGAAGCATCCAGTGATGGTGTTGTAAGACACTGTAGACTGAAGAAACCAGTTGGGAGGGATAATGGTATGGGGTATTTGTTGTTTACTGTTGGAAATAAGAAATATTACAATCATCGTTTCGTATTTGAATGTTTTAATGGATTGATCGAGGATGGTCTTGTTATCGATCACAAGGAGTCTAATCCAAGGAACAATTCTTTATCAAATCTGCAAGCTATCACACAGAGTGAGAATTCCAAACGAGGAAGGACTGGCACTTGTTCAAAAAAAAACGAGACCAGTAAAATCTTTTAATACAACAACTAACGAAGAGAAAATATTTAAATCAATATATGAAGCCGGCAAGTATTTCAATATTTGTAGAGCCTCAGTACGATTCGTTGCAGAGGGGATTTGTCGATCTGCCATTTCAAAAAAGACCGGACAGAAAGTTCAATTTATTTATGTCTGATACGCCATATTTTTCAATTAGAGATATGTCATTGTTATAGAATAATGAATTCTGAAAACATGAATAGCATCATAGTTGAAATTTTAAAATTGAAAAGTCATGATATTGAACTATCAGATGGGTTAAATCCTGATCAAATCAAGTCAGATTTTCAGGATATAGAATACGGAGTTAACAACAACAGGTATATGCTACCAAAGAAATATGCACTCATCAAAAAAATTCAGAATTCTATTAGAGACTCTCTTGCATTTTCCAGTGACATCAGTGTGTTTGTTCCGTTGTATACTATCGTAGAACGAATACGAAAAGAATTAGGTAACGAATACGAATTGAAAAAAGAAGTCAACTCTAAAATTAGAAACCTACGGGCGTTAATTCAGGAAAATGAACAATTTTGATTGCCCGACCATTTATCATTTTTTGATTGTGACCGACCATTATTATTTTTTGATTGAAATCGACCCTCAAAGAGATTTTCATTTTTTTAGCACTTTTTGATTGAAAATGACAAAATCAGTGATGGGCGATCAAAAAAGAATGGCGAAAGTCACAGTATTATATATTTTTATAGCAATTATGTGACTTTCGCCATCATTGATAGGATGAAATAACACTTCCATGGTGGTGTTAAAATCAGTGAATAAAAAATATTTCACACACTCTGAATAAAAAATATTTCACACACACTGAATAAAAAAAGAATGTTGAAAGTCACAGTATTATTAATTTTATATACAATTATGTGACTTTCAACATCAATGATAGGATGAAATAACACTTCCATGATCGTATTAAAAATCATCCGACATGTCAAAAATAGAATGGGGAAAGTCACATTATTAAATATTTTATAGGAATTATGTGACTTTCCCCATCAATGATAGAGCCGTTAAAACACTTCCACGGTGGCGATAAAAATCATCCGACATGTCAAATGTTTTCGTCTGTTAGGTCAAGTTCGGGAAAATTGTTTTGCAATTGAAAAATTGTTTCTGATTTCAAATAATGGTCAATGAAGCATTAACAACCCGATTGGCTCGTGAACGATTAGATGCAATTAAGAGATTTATACCAATTCGTGACTCTGTAAGGAATAAACTGCAACAACGACAGAGTCTTCAGACTGATTTTGCTTTGGGGTCTGAAGAATTGTTTAAACCAGTAACCACAGCAACGAAAGGGGTAGAGCATGCTATACGGGGAGATGTTCCCGAGACGGGGAAATCTGTTATTGGTGAACTTGAAAAAATAGCAGCGAAAACTGAACAAACAAAACAGGCTGTAAAAAAAATGGAATCAAAAAGAACAGTAGATGATTTACACGTGAGATTTAACGAGGAAATGTTAGCAGAAATTGATAAGACTGATACAACAGAAATTCCTGCGCTTGTTGTTACGTCTTATGAAAACAGAAAAAAATGGTTGAAACAAGAACATCATAAGTTTGTTAAGAATTTCACTCATTGGGCTGATATATTTTATAAAATCAAAGCTAAAAAAAGTCAAATTAAGACAGATAGTGCATCATACATCGAATATATCGATGCGGTGGATATAGTGTATAATCAATACGAAGAGTTTAAACAACAACAAAAAACGCCAAAATTGCAAAGAAAGCGACAGCAACCTGCAAAGAAAATATCTTTCTCTCCTAAAAAACTACAACAACTACCACTTGATGATGATGATGATGATGATGAGGATACTCTTGATTATTTACAAACCACGGATACAGACAAACTAGATGAAGCAACTGGTTATAGCGGAAGTGGAATACGAAATCCAAGGATTGGAAACTCAAAGAGTTTCTGTCCTGATAGTGTTATCAATGATATATCACGATTAGATGTTCTAATCGGAGGTTTCCGAGCTGGAAATAATTCACCGGAAATAATTAATGAAGCAGCTGATATCTGTAGACGGTTATTTCAAGGCGGTATCATGGATATCAAAACATATCGAGATTTCATTGGCGAGTTAGCGGAAAGTGGGTATCATAGTGACTGAATTGAAAAATCTGATGACGAAGTCAATTGATTAGATAAATAACAATTGAAAACACTAGTGTTTTTATAATAATGATCATACACTACAATCATGATAAACCAACCCCCGTCTATGTAGTTAATTCACGGTTTCCAGTTTATAGAGCATACTACGGAGATGGTTTAGGTAATACCATTTTAGGAATATTTTCAAGAATGGCTCCAAAAGTGATGCCGTTAGCTAAACAATTATCAATGAAAGCCATTGATGTTATTCGTGATAAGGGTATTGGTGCTGTTGGAGATCTTGCCGGAAAAGCGTTTTCAGCCGCAAAGGATAAAATAACATCATTAGTGAGACGAAAAAAGAAACCGTTACCGTCTACAGTGGAAATGCCTGCAAGTGTTAGTAAAATTATGAATAACGCAGTAGATGAAAAATTAGCGTCGATGGTGACTCCAAGTGACCAAAGCAATATTGCAAATATGATAGCAGGAAGTGGCTTTAAAAAACTACGACGATGAAATGGAAAATCGCGATTTAGACTCTGATAAATAGAATAAAATGTTCAAACAGTCACGTGATCCAGCGTTTGATATAGACGCCCCAGTGCGCAAGGATGATTCTGTACACGATTATCAATATTACGCCTATCATGCCATAGACTCAAATAGTCGATCAAGAATTGAACTTCAAGTCCATGATACCAGTAAATACTTTTTGCCTTGTGAAGCATTTATTGAAGTAGAAGGAGAACTTGTAACAGTTGCTGATACTACTGCTGTACCAGCACCGTATCCAGCTGGTACTCAAGTCGGTTTTGTCAATAATGGTATCATGGCGCTATTTGAGAGTGCTAGATATCTCATTGATGGAAAAGAAATTGAGTCGATAGATCGTGATGTTGATGTGGCTAAAACAATAATCGGGTTAGCGGGATATTCTGATGATTATACAAGATCAGCAGGACCTTCTATGATGCTTGCAAAAGATGTTAAAAATACCGCTGGAGGAAATCAATTTATTATAAGACGACCAAATGATCGTGCTGGTCCTCGTGCTCCTGCTGGTATCGAGGATATGATTATAAACAACGATCCTAACTTCAATCTAGGAGCTGCAACACGTATTTCAATGTTGCAAGGATCGCGTAAATTATTTTCATGCGCGATTCCACTGCATCATTTTTGGATTCTGTAGAAATGTCCGAAAAGTTATTTATGGAGCGAAGCATACAGTAGCACTGGTGCGAAAGAGTGATGACAGTGACGCAATTTGGAGGATTTCAGCAGATGCTGCAAATCCCAATGCTGATGCCGGTAAAGTTATTTTAACAAAAATATCATTGTGGATGCCAGTGTTGACTCCAGCAATTACCGCAGAAGAACGATTATTATCATTTATGGACCAGGGGGGAAAATCATTACTAAGTTGGCTAACGGTAAGTACAGATGTTAAACTATCAAATATCAACGGGTTATTCACTTGGAATCTAGCATCAAAACAAGGCACTGCTGCGCCACGTCATATATTTATTGCGTTACAGGATAACACACGAGTTGGAGATCAACGTTTCAGTCATATGATATTTGATCAATTAGGTGTTAAAGACGTCTCACTGAGAATAAACGGCCAGCAGGAACCATCTGAGGATGTACAACTTAATTACACAGAAAATCATATTGCTCGCGTGTATCATCGTCTGTTGTCATTTATGGCACGCGATCAAAATGTTTATACTGGTTTGCAAATATCACAATTTGATTTTAAAAATCTGTATCCGATCTATTACTTTTCACTGGAACATCTTAATTTAACAAGACAATCTGTTGTTGATATACATTTTAGAGCTAATGTGACTCGTGGTGCTATTGCTAATTATAGAGCAGTTGCTGTCATTCTCAGTGATAAATCAATGCTACTTGAAGGTGTTGGAGGAAGAATGAGAGTGGTAGATGCACCAGTGGAAAATCTTTGAACGATTTTTCATTGAAATTGTAAACGATTTAGAATCAATCTATTATCTATAATGTCATATAGTAATATCAATGTGTCTTTGACACCCGGTCAATTAAAAAAATTGCAATCCAAATCAGCTAAGCAATGTGGAACCGCAATCACGTTGAAACCCAATCAAATGACTGGTGGTGCAAATAAATTATCGCTGACAACTCGTCAAGTAAAACATTTCAATGATGCACTTGTAGCAAAAAAAGGTGTTCAGATTACTCTTTCTGCGGCTGCTATCAAAAATATGATAAAATCAGGTGGTATATTTCCATTGTTAGCTGCGATTCCGGCCTTGATTGCAGCAGCAGCCCCAGCTGAGGCTAAAGCAGCGGCGTTAGGAGCCGTTGGTACCGCGGCAGGAATGGCACTACAGAAAGCTAACGGGAAAGGGGTATAAAAAAAGGGAAGGGGTCTAAGACTATCAGGAACCCCGTATTCATGGTACAGCGGGAGATCCGTTCACGGATCAGGCCTGAGAATCCCAGGAACGGTTTATTAATTGAGAAATCTATGTCCAATTTTGATTTAATGGATGCTGCTAAAAAACTAGCGATTAAAAACTTCAGAGGCGTTTTTATGAAAGATCAATTACCGGCACAACCCAATGATTTTGAAACCGGTATTATTAATTTAGATAACAGCACCGGACCTGGAACTCACTGGGTTGCATACGCGATTGATCCACGTGCAATCGTCTATTTTGATTCATATGGATTAGCACCGCCTAAAGAGTTTATGCGTTATATAAAAAAATTTCCAATGAAGACTTGGTATTCTACGCTACCAACACAACAAATCAATGACCCACCAATATGTGGCAGTGAAGTATTAAATGTTCTTAACGCTATTTCAGCATCTAGAAAACCACCACACATTGTCGTAAATGAATACACCAGTAATCGAAGTCGTCAAAAACGATTTTAGAGAGAGGTGTATAAAATATCATGATTGATATTTGGGGGAGATCTTTGAAACCCAAACCCGATGGTACTGCACCCCCGGATTCTATCAAGGATATAAAAAAAATAATTGAAGATGAAATAGCTGAGACGTTAAATTTTACAAGTGTTGACCCGAATGAAATAGTTGTATTTCAAGACAAACAGGGTAAATTGAAAACTAGTAATATTTCTCTGGATGATATTTTAGTTAAACAACAAAACGCAATCGAGAACACCGTTGCGTTATTTTCCGATCAGGGTAAACTCAAACCGGGTGTACTTTTTTCGACGATTACAGATCGATTTACAAACCACGATAAAGAATTTGAAGATCATTTAAGAAACTACAATAGTTTCCGTAGAAATGTCATTCATAAGTTCTTTGGATCCCCGATTGTAGTTACACCATCTATCGCTGATATTAAAACGTTTATGGATAATCAAAATGTCAACAGTAACCTCAAAAATGAATTATTTGTACTCAGTTTGAGATTCGTCGGCGATGAAAATTTAATACCAATGAAACCCCTTGATATGATATACACATTACAAGAGATTAAGAATGAGTTTGCAGGACTTCGAGATGCCCGCAAAGTAAAAATTCCGAATCACCGCGATGAAATTAAAAATGTTGTGTACACGATCCAACACGGATCATTTGCGTGGACACCTACAAACAACAAATTAGATATCACTGCAACCGTTAAAGGTATTTATCGATTGACACTAGTGACAACGACTCAATTTAATATTTCATCGTCGAGTTCATCTGGGGTCAATAATACGATTTCAACGATCATCGACAAGGATACAACTGAACAGTTCACGTTAACATCTACTGATAAAAATTTGATTAGGGTTTCAACAACATGGTATTTGGAATTCGTAGCGGATTTAAGTTGAAAATAGCAAAGCAATTTCACTAACGGTTTCAATTGAAATCGTAATTGAAAACGCTAGCGTTTTTAAAATAAAAATGATTTCATCATCGCAATATCGTTATGATCAGGTCAGAGAATATCAAAATAGACTCAAAACCCTGTCTGAGGAGTATGCAATGAAAATTAAAAAATATCGCAGGAGAATTACCGCAATTGATGTTACCGTGTACGCTGTGAGTGGTGTAATCACCGGAGCCGGTATTATACTGTCTTCAGTAACAATGATGGCCCCGATAGCTGTTCCAATTTGCATTTCTGCGGCAACAACAATCGCTGGAATTATTTCAATAATAACAAAAAAAATATCATCATGCAGCCAACGGAAACTACAAGACTACATAATTCAATTTCATGTTGTGTCCACTGCATACTCGCAATTATCCTCGTTGATATCGTCATCGATCGATGATACAATTATATCAGAGAGTGAGTTTTCAGCGATGGTAGGTATTTACGATTCTGCGATGTCAAAATTAGAGCGACAACAACATGAGTATAATAACAATGACAACACAGATGGAATTACTTCAACAAATAGTGGAGAACACAAACCCAGTACAAACCAGCATGATCTCAATAACATCAACGAATCCAGAATTCAGTGTGAATTTCCCCTCTCCGGTTCCAGTGAAGGAAATCGCGCTAGCAAAATTACGAGTGTATCACAGTTGGCCTAATATCAGATCAAAATCATTTGGTGGTCAACAACCCAATAATTCACTGGTGTTTGCAAATAAGAATAAAGACGACGGGACTCCAGACCGGAACGTTGTTTCCATACCAACCGGATCATACCAAATTGAACAAATCAATAATGAATTCGCGCGTAGAATAAAATCCATTACTGGAGCAGAATCAAAAATAGCTATAACGGTTCATGAGCCAACACTATCATCTGCCATTGAAATAAACTCAGAACAATACGTCGTAGATATCTTTCAAAGCTCAATAAGGACCGTACTAGGATGGCCTGAATTACCACCCGGGGGAAAACCCGTTGATTTACCAGAACCCAAAAAAAACTGATTATGTCACAGACAGGATAAAATCTGATAATCCAGTAAAAAGCTATAGCGATTACACCAAATTGAATTTTTTTCATGAAGTGGTAGATCCCTTCACTAAGAGAAAATACTACTTAATTCAACAGGATAAAATCACTGAAAATTTCACAGCGTTCAATAACGATTTTTCATTGTTGTTAATATCTCTTAAATCCGGCTCTCTCACCCGAGATGAATTTATCAGCGTTGTAGAAACATGTAACAAAATCATCAATGACATGGAAACATTTCATTCACAAATTATTCAAGAAGTATTAGGTGACAGTAGTCCTGAAACAAGAGATTTATTTGCAAATAAATATAAAATTCCCGTCAAAGATATTCCAGCATTCAAAATACCAGGATATAACGTACCAGAACTAAAAAAACTTCTCAGTGACACCATCGATGTTGGTTTTAAAATAATTCATGATGCATGGAAAAAAACAGCATCACCGGAAATAAAAATCCTCAAACATAATAATGACCCAGATGGTGGTGGTAGGCATATCGCTCCGTTCAATGTGAATATTTCATCGGTGATAGCAATCAATTTAGTATGTGATGTTATCAAAGGAAACTATCAAATAAATTTAGAACGATCAAATCAAGCTCAGCAGGGATATATTTTGTATTCATTTGCACCAACAGCCTCTCCAGGATTTCTAATTATTGAATCCCCGGTGAATCCAGTCTATATGCGATGTCATAATAATTCATTAACCAGAATTAATTTCAAACTCACTGACCAGTCTAATAATCTGATTGATTTACAAGATGAAGTATTACAAATAAGTATGTTTGTGAAATCCTAAAAGGATTTTCATCCTGAAAGGATTTTCGTCCATCGGACTTGATAAAATATTCGGTTGAAAAGTTTTTACTCATTGCATGATCGTCTCCATTTGGCAAATGGAGGCTTTCTCTTTTTTGATTTCATTGATTTTTTTTGACTGATTTCATTGATTTTTTGCCTGTTTCATTATTATGTTTTGCCTGTTTCATTGTTTTAAGCCCTAATCCATTGAAAACTTGTTTAAAAACGTTGTAGGATTCACCCTCTCTGCTGCTCAATGTCATTGTCCAAAAATCCCTTTGAATCAATTCAGAATAATCCCAAAAGATTTTCCAAAAGTAGCCTATATTCGAACACCAATTTGCCCTGTATATTTTCAAACACACGACAGAAAGAAAAATGAAACAGCTCTACACCTTATAATGTAACTATGTCACTTTCATTTAAAAAAAACTCATAGCGGTATTAATTAGTGTGAAAATCATTGCTAAGACAAACAATTTTCAAAGGCACGTGCATTTAGAGCAGCAACATATCAGGGCAATTTAAGGAGTGTGGTGCTTGCGACGGAAAACAACTAAAATGAGATTAATTTTGGAGCACACTCTAGGTCTACAATCAGTTGTCATTATACTAAAAGGTTTGGATCATACTCTGATTGTGGAAGAAAATCGTTTACAACCGTCTGACTTAGTTACAGTGATTTTCTTATGTTCAGGTGTCGCATTCATGAACGTTTGAAGCGGTAATACATACAATAACAATACGCTATCCAGGGGGAGACATTTGTCTACCAAGACTGTTCTCTTGTACCGTAGACATTCACCAGTGGGAGGGGGATGAAATCTGTATACCAAGACTGTCTTCTCTGTTTGGAGATCCTTTTTGTGGTTGTGACATTTAGATTTTTTTTCCTACGGGTAATACGTATTTTCTTTCAAATACGATCCATAGATTTCTATATAGCTCAATATAATTAATAACGAAAACGTGACGAACTGAATACGGTCGTATTATTTTACGTCAGTGACAATCTGAATACGATTGTATTGTATAACGTCCGTGGCGAATCTAGGCTCTTATTGTTCTTAGATTGAACTGATATTGCCGGTTTCAAGTATGATTCCCAAAGTCGATATACATGCCAAGAGTGGCGTCGAGTGTTTAACAAGCCTTGCACTCGTAACATAAAGATGGTAGGCAGATTGTCCTTTTAAAATAAAGGGAAAATAAAGTAAGGTTAAAGGTCATTGTGCGCGCAACTAATACGAAACCAACTTTGCATTGATAATGTTACATATGAAAGAGTCTACACAGAGAACGACGTTCTGCATCGACCGTTCGTACCTGATATAACATTCGCATAGTAGTTACTGGGTTTCGCTTCTTTTTTATGTAAGCCATTTACTTTCAAACTACAACAGGTAGAATTGAAATATGTTTTATTCATATATATATGTTTTCAAACAGGAAAATTTATATTTGCTAAATAATTAGGTCCAATTTTAAAATTAAATAATCTTTGCATGAAAATTGTAAATGTACACGCGAGTCTCAAGTTCCTAATCTTCTCAACTCAAATTTGGAAAATGACATTTCCTTATGTTTGTATGTATGTATGTATGTATGTATGTATGTATGTATGTATGTATGTATGTATGTATGTATGTATGTATGTATGTATGTAGGTAGGTATAATTGGAACGGGTACCACTATCTATAATTTGTAAAAGTGTCGAAAGTAAACTTTAAATGTTACTCAATAACGAGAGGACCGTGTTGATGCGTCCATGAAACCCTATTGCATACCTACTAACCTCTTTACCGACCCACCTATCTACCTACCTAAATACATGCATAGTCCCTCACACACTTGAAAACAAATTGCATATGTGAATCAATTAGTAAGACATAATACATATATCCTCCCTATCACGATCAGAGCACACTTCACCACTGCTCTGTACCCTACACTAGCTATCAATTTAATACAGAATCAAACACAAAATTTGTTCTCTGTGCTATATTTCACTGACAGACTCCAGTCCAACATACCAATCCAACCTCACCCATGTGTATACGCCAGCCAGATACTTAGGCTCTTCTTCTGACAATCGTATACTTTTTGTTCCCACGGTGAAAACAAAGTCATATCGACACCGTTGTTTTGCATACCAGAGCCCAGTGATGTGGAACGAATTTGCCCATTGAAATTAGACACATAGAGAAAGTGGTCCCTTTTAAGAATGCTCTTAAAACGCACTAGTTTCGACTGCAGGGACAAACTTTTAGAACTAATCATGTTTTGTACCTTATATGTTTTCAGCATGTTTTTGTTTTCCAATTTCATTGATTTTGTCATTTGTTTTTCTGTAGTGTAGTCATATCATTATAGATCATGTAAAGCGCCTAGAGCTTCAAAAGATTAGGCGCTATACAAAGTCCTCATTATTGTTATTATTATATGGTTTGGTCACACACACGAAACATTCATGAAGACATGTCTATAGCGTAATCCACAAAGGGGCAATAGTATCAATACACGCTAGCATATCTATCTGATGTATCGGACGCTCGCCGCTAGTAATAAATTAATTAATTTCGACTGACCATGGTATATGGATGGAAAAAAACTCTTTTATTTTGACCCATTATGTCAAATTCTTCAGAATACCCACTTTTTATTATTAATCCCTGTCAAAACGCAACACATATGTATACATCTATTAATGACCTTAATTTTGTTTATTGCTGACGCATGCATTGAAATCAGAATCACCCCAAGGCAATGGCAACTGCTGTAAACGTTATCGCGAGGAGCATATCACACTAAACTGACTTGTTGTTGTTGTAGGGTACAACACCAGTATTAATGGTGGATGATGAACCCGGGAAATACCCGTAAAGAATAGACCGACGAGAAGCTGCTGGCAAGCTTTCTTACATACCCACACTGGTCGAATCAGAGACTGGAACCTATGCAAACAGACGTTGAGATGGCAGTGATCCTTAATGGAGAGTGCTTTAGACCACTTGTGCAGTCATGGCCCCTACACCCCCCCCCACGGTACTTACTAACGTTTGGGACGGAATTGTGAGAAACAGAAAGTGACATTATAAAATCTAGAACACCCTGCTGTAATACATGTATTAATCTTAAATGTCCTTAATTTGAAAAAAAATTACAAAAATGTAAATGTCCTCAAACAGATTTGGGATAGATATTCAAATGGACATCATTTTTATACTTATTGCTCCCTATCTGAGGGCCCAAAAACATGAAGAAGGTTTAAGATGATGAAGTGAATCGTACTTTTCTGTCCACTGTTAATTTCCATATTAATGATGCTCACATTTATGTTAAGCTTGACAGGCAGACATACTATGATGAATAGAAAAATCATTTTCATTAGCTACAAGTATCTCAATTTCTCTTGCAAAGTAAAAGAAAGAAATAGTGTGTTAGAAATGTGTACTTTATTCAACTGCCTGTCATGTGAAGGGAGACACAGAAGTGTCAAGAGTTAAAAAATGGGACGCATGAGTTTAAAAAAAAAACTAATTCAACATAGAAATAAAAACAATAAGACACACTTGATACAACAATTGACTGTTCAATAGAACCAAAAATAAAATTTAACTATATATATATATATATATATATATATATATATATATATATATATATATATATATATATATATATATATATATATAAATGTATATATATATATATACACACATATTCTGCACCTAATATTATCAATCATTCTCTCAAAGAAATCAAGGGATAGCACTTTACAGTCTGTTAGGTTCATATTAGTAATATATATATATATATATATATATATATATATATATATATATATATATATATATATATATATATATATGAATGAATTTAGTTTGGCAACTGACAGTTTATACCACAATCAGATTTTAACAAGAAATGAAATTCAATCACATAACATCAGTCAAGAAGAAAAAAAATCATCTGATGTTGCTAGTCAGTTGTGACTGTAACATATTTATGATCTGGTTTGAATGCTGCAACTTATACTGTATTACTCACTTGCTAGTATTGCTGACTAGTTGTTGCAATTGTTATATAATTTTGTGCAGGTTAGCTATGCAACTAACACTGATCACTGGTAGAGGTTACATAACTACACTGCAGTCAGCAAATAACAAAAATAACAATGCATCACCGTTAACTGGTACTACTGCTCAGTTATCAGTATTATGTAATTCAGGTTAGCCTATTTATATTGCTGCTTGTTGTTGTTGTTGTTGCTGTAGGGTTTAAAGCCATTTTTCAGTACATGATACATGGTTTAGGAAGAACCTGGGAAAACCCCTAGAAAGAACCTCCAACCCATGAGAAGTTATTGGCAAGCTTTCTCACCTACCCACATTTGCCAATACGAGACTCGAACACACACAGAGGTGAGATGGCAGTGATCTGTAACAGAGAGCGCTTTAGACGACTTATCCACTCATGGCCCTCTTGCTGGCTGTTTGTGAGTGCCATATAATTAGCATCATGTTAGCACACTGAATTTAAATTTATCATACAAGTAACACATAATTAGATTTCATGACATCACAAATGATATTATCAAGTCATTCATTGGAAAGACATAAAAAAATATGGATTTCAAATGAATCCAATAGTTATTTCACGACACATCTGCAGTTTGGAGTTATACAATGAGTATTTTTAATCATGCAGCAAATAAAATCTGCATTTATGCTCATTTCAAAATAAATGAATGAAATTGCCCAATAATTCCAATCAATGCCTAAAACAATGACAACTTTGTGTAAAACAAAACCTTTAACTGCCATAATTTTATTCCCATGGTTCTAACAAATCTTTAATTCCTGACAGCTTTGTGATCTCCACATCACTCAGTGTCATGCAAAAGAAAAACACAAATGTGATTGCACCATGTGCTGCTATCCCTACCAAACCTTCCAGGTGTTGTGAGTTTTGTAGTTTGAAAACGTATTTGATGTAAGCACTAAAGATGAGGGTTTTTCTGTAAATATTCATGTGCAATCAATAATAATTCTGGTTCCTGGGTAGGACAATTGAAACTCAAGAGGCATATTTGCTTGAACCTGCGCATGACTTGGCTAAATATTTATACTTCCCTGTAAGAAATACAAATAATTTGTCCACATGAATATTTTCCGACTTAAAGAAGACATGTGAATATTAAACTGAACAGACGTATCTTCAATCGGAAATCCACATCAACACAAAAACATGAAAAGTTCATCCACTGGGTCCATTGCGTTTTGCCGTCCTCTGATGTTGATGTTATTCCTGGTGCTGTAATATACCGGTAAGCTCTTCAATCTAATTGCAGTAGGTTTGATGCCATTGAAGAAGGTTATAAAAACCTCATGTGGGAAAAGAAGTGTAAAATTCTATCATTTTATTGTCATCTGTAAATCTGTTCAATCCAAATTTCTCCATGTTTATTTTATATTCGAAACTTGCAGTTTCCTTTTCTTCCAATTATGTTTCTGCTTTCATCAGTCTCTCCTCCAGATATATAATTTTACTTTCGCATTCTATATGCAACTCACAGGATCTGAAGAAGATAAAATAATAGTGTAGCTTTTCATCAACATTTGTAACTATAATGGAGACAAAAAAATATAACTAGCAAAGTTACCAGCTTCACTATAATTTAAAATTTTAAACTTATACATGAGTTTTAACAGAGGCTGCTTTCCACCGACTGCATGCTCTCTCTCTCTCTCTCTCTCTCTCTCTCTCTCTCTCTCTCTCTCTCTCTCATACACACTATGAGTATGAAATAAATGTATAAAACAAAAGTTACGAAGCTATGGTTTGATTACATATCAGTGCCATCTAATACTTTCTATTTTTTAACGAGGTAATAAAGTCCATTTGTTCTGTACTTACTACTTATACGTTAATTCATAATTTCTTATATAAATGCGCTGCGTGAAGTACGCCCAGTTTTCGATGACCCCGTTATGTGGAATGGGACTAGGGGTAACATTTTTAGAAACCTATCATTATAAAACACACGTACATACAATCATTTGCTTCATCGACATAATCTATTTTGCCTTTGGATTTCTCATTCTTACATCATTTAGTTGCAAGTAAATACAAACAAACCAACACCGATCCAGTTACTTAGTAACTTACCTTAAAATTCGGCCCCGCATCACGACGTATTGCAACCATCCATTTTCTACGAAGCTCCATCTTTTTCACTGATGGAATATGGTGGAAGCTTAAATATATGTGAATTCAAACATTCCCATTGCACAACGGAACACAGCACTAAATGCCACGATTTTTTTTCCGTTGCCGGTATAACTATAGCACTGGCAGCCATGGATGCGAGATAAAACGAAATTAGGTGCCTATCTTAGCCTCGTTTTGGATGAGTTGACCCAGGGTCACATAAATGCATGAATATATTCTAAGAATGCTCTATAGAACACAAACTGTTGCACTTTCTTCAACTGCATTTAAAAAAGTCGAGTGTGTTATGAGTTGTCATTGAATTTGATCTTAAAGAAAACACATTACAAAGTGTTAATTACTATTTTAAATCATTTCATTAAATATCCGAAAAATATTACTTGACTTTGATAAAATTAGAAGCATTTTTTTAAAATGTCGCTATAATGGTTATGTAGTGACGGTTGTGGTAAACACAACCTTAACACACCTATACATTTTTGCATAACAATATTTAATAACTAGATGTATATCTTGAGTAAATAACATCTAATACTAGTTAAAGGCGATATTATAATACTTACATGAACTTATCTATGTGAATAAATCAGAGAAGTAATGTATAGCACGAGAGCAACCATTAAGGCGATATACTAACTACCCAGTGACCATGAACTGTCGCCGTAATGACGGGTTCGCTGTAACACACACACACAAACACACACACACACACACACACACACACACACACACACACACACTCTCTAGCAGACTTAACAGAAGACATTTTCATATCAGATATTTATCCCAGTCGTTAATGTTGTACGTCCCTCGATTTCACGATGACCATTATAGTCATCAGAGGGTTGGAGGGGCTGGTTCTGTTATGTGCGTGTGCAAGTGGCGGATGAGGCCAATCATAGGACAGAATGTTCGTTTGCATATGGGACAGCAGATGATTGGGACATCTCAAGGAGGGTTGATGACACGAGCTTTTCTGGCTTGCCTCTCCAGCTCTGCAGCTTTTGTCCTGATAGATTTGGACAACTTACAAAGAGCAAAGAAGGAGCACGAAGTAACTCGATCGCTTGCTGTTTTTTTTTCTTCCCAGGAATCGGGGTTTCTATTAAATGCTTTAAATGAAGCTTTCTTTTGAAGCGTTTCTTCTGACTTCCGTGAGAAAGCTGTTCTTACTGTAGTCCGTCACAGAAGAGTCACTTAGGCAGACGGTATTCTAGCAAGCGTACATCATGTCCCGCCTAGCATAGCGTTAGTCAGCATGGCGGAGAACAATAGACTGAACAGTGTCGGTACCAGAATACAACCCTGATTGACGCCAGTGGTTACTGGGAATTACTCAGACGTCTCTTAATTGTCCTGGACTCGTGCCTGCATGCCAAGGTAAATGCTGAACCATGGATATACATTTTCTAGGGCAATTGTAACTGGTCATTACCTTCCACAAGCCTTATATGCTGACACTACCAAAGACCTTTGTCAAGTCGCCGAAGTTTCAGAAAATGTCGGTGTTTTGCTCTTGGCATTTGTCTTGTAGCTGCCTCGCAGCAAACACTATATCGATATTCCCACGGGCTTTTCGGAATCCACAATGATTTTCTGGTAGTCGTCTCTGGGAAAGGTGTGTAGTGAGCAGGTCAATAGGATTCTGGTGAGTATCGTTCCTGCAATTGAGAGTAAATGATATACCCGGTGGGTGTCACAGTCCTGGCGGTTCCCTTTGCACTGATACAGGTGGATTATGGAAGCGTCTTTAAACTCCAGGGGAATCATTTCTTGCTGACACATCAGTAGAAATAGTTGGTGGAGCCTTTCTATCCAAACTGTGCTCCCTTCCTTGCAAATCCCAGCTGGGGTGGAGTTTTAACCTGGAGCTTTACCACTGTAAAGCAGACATATCGCTTTCTGTGTCTCGAGCAAGATTGGAGGGTCATCCAGTGCTTCGGTGATGAAAAATAGGGGAAATGATTGATGGCTTTATCATTGATGGGTCAAGTGATATTCACGATGCTGTCAAAGTGTTCAGCCCATCGGTTAATAATCTTCTCTTTGTCATTTATTAGTATGTTCCCGTCTGCGCTGAGAAGGGGAGTTGATCCAGAGGATGTATGTTCATAAACTTCTTTCAAGGCATTATAGAAGTTTTTCGTGTCATCTTGTTTTGCTTATCAATGGATCTCAACAGCTTTGTTTCTCAGCTATGTGTTACGCATCGGCCGAAGTTTTTGCTGTGTATATTATTATACGCATCCTTGCTAGAGATGGAAATAGGGCTGTTGCGGTAGGTTTTAAGGAGGCTGTTTTTGTCATCCAGCAACTGCTTGATCTCAGCCTTGATGCTTTCTGGTTGAGTGTCCAAATATGTCCGAAACTGTGCTATATACCACCTCTCTGAATGCCGCCCAGTCGGTGCCCACATTCTGATTTTTTAGAGAGTTGGATTTCACACGTTCTTCCAGGGCATCCACGAGAGTCGTGGTGATGCTTTTTTCTGTTATCAGTCTTCTTACCCTATGGGAGTCGTTTTAGGCTGAATGCAGATGCTGAGGTTGGTGATGATGAGGCGGTGTTCTGTCGAGCAATCAGCGCCGCACAATGCCATGGTCACATGCACATGACCCTTTTCCTGACAATGACGTAGTCGATGAGGTGTCAGTGCATCCATGACGTCAGAATACGGGTAGGAGTCGGAAGACTATATTGTTGATCAGCAGTTCATGTCCATGCAAGTCTGGAGCAAAGCGAAACCGTTGCTGTAACAGTGACCTACTGTGTAATTTCCTAGCACTACATCAGAGGCAACGAGATCACAGCCTACTCTTGCATGGAAATCGCCAAGAATGACGAGCTTATCTGCCATAGGAACGTCAGCAATGACGGAGTAAAAATACTCATAGGACTTGACCTTCACATCATTCGGTTGGTCATTGTTTGAACATAGCAACTGATGATTGTAAGGTGTTTTCTTCCAAACGAGGGGACGATTCATGATCATGAGTCTGTAGTTCACTTTATTTGGTCGTTCCAAAAAAGTATATACGAAGTCCTTTTCATAGAGTTCGCCTTTTCGTGCAAGCCGGGTTTCGCTCAAGGTATCAATGTCCACATTCTATCTGGCGAGTTACTTTCCTATTAGGGCGGTTATCCTATGAGGTAATTCCGCATCGCTTTTGTCCAGTAAGGTGCGTACACGTCTATGTCCAGTAAAGCGCGTACATTACATACACCAAGTATGAGATGAACACTCCTCATTTTCATCTTTATATTTTTGGACCGCTGTAATAGGGTCTCTCCCAGCCGTGTTATGCTGGCGAGAAATATTTTAAGCAGACGTAGTTTAGGGCTCCTTTTCTAGTCCATTCCTCCCTGTCAGTGACGAAGGACCCTAATGACCTGAGCCGCCTGTGTGCAGGCTTGTGGCTACGGCTGCCTGTGTACCCACACCTTCTGCTTCGTCGCTTGCCTGTCGTCACAGTACGTTAATCGGTGAAATGGGATAAATGGATGACAAGAATGATTTGCGCGTTGAAAATGTTTTAAGTGCGGAAGAGTTACGCAGTTCATCGACCTTACTTTCTCGCCCAAAACCATCTGAGTTAAGCAGTATGACAACGTCGAGACGGCTGGAGAAGGCGTTCAGTGCAGTAGATTATCAGAATGTTCTACGTGTCTCGTCGAGCCCATAGCGCTCCACTTTGTTGGAAATTGCCGTTATGCATCTTGACCAGCTTGTTGTTTCTCCACGCAGGCTGCTAAATCCAGTCTTCACATTCTAGGTAGACAAATCTAATCCGAGGGTTTAAGACAGACACCTCCGCTACCATCAACCTGGTTTAGTGGGCATGTAAAGACAGTTTTCAGGGATGTGGCCGCTGTGCATACCACAGCTTCTTGGGGCCACAGGTGAGAGCTGAGTCCCAGGTGGGGAACAAAGGTGAGCGAGTTATTCCCGAAGACGTAGGTCTTCTTACCACAGACACAGGTGCTATCCCTCCCAGGACACCCCGTTCACCCCAGATTGTAGAGTTTAATACAAACACTATCGCTCAGATTATATAATTGTTAAAATAGCAAGCTAGCGGACTTCACAAAGGACATGTTTTCTGACTGAATTGATTGTTTTGATATAAAATGATGTGTTTCCTGCTTTAGGCAAACATTAAAATTCGTCAATAATGATTTGTATCGAGGTTGATTTGCTAACATGTACATGACTACTACGTCTGCGATCACACTCAGGTTTATCATCTGCAACAACATATAAATGTAAGATACACACTCGTTCTGTTAGTCACGCTTACCACATAGCTACAATGGCATTTGCATCCACCGCATTATTATGTCCTGCCTGAGAGCACGTATGACCTGGTTTGCATCATCAGAGGATATACAACCAGTACTAGGATTGGGTTGGCAAAGTTATTTACATATATTTGTTTCCCTTCTCATTTTGAACTTGTTTAAAGTGAGTGGATGATAAAAGGGATGGCTCTGGGAATATTCTAAGAGCCAATGTTCGTGTCACGATAGATCCTGTAATGTTATTAAGGGATAATTGTCAGAATGAGATGAAGTGTTTGTACGAAGAATTGATGCTTGCGAGATGGGATTAGGTTTAGCTACAAGAGTAAAGGGATCAAAGTAACACATGCTATGCTATTAGGGAAATGCTGCCTCGTGGACAAAACCATTCATTGATTGTAAAGGAGTGTCTGCAGTGTTGTGGTAAGTGTGAGAATTTCTGTTAATTTTCATAGCAATAAGAAGCATCCTTCTTGTTTACAAATAACGCGGTCCTTTCATAAGAGCGACGTCTAGCGAATAAATTCATAGTAATTCTCGACCTTTGAATAGTAACTTTCAGACTGTAAATGTATTGACACCTCATAATTGAATACATTCATGAAGTATCTTAATACTCGATATTATTTTGACTTGTTAAGGACATTATGTGACGTTAATTATTTTAACATCAACACATCATTTCACCATTTAAAACTAACAATTCTGACAATCACTGTAAATGTCCAATCACCACTGTGTAATTCAACCGATACCATCTAAAAACTCAACATACGAAACGGAACATTCAGCAAAGTCAAAGTGATTATATATGTTAATTGAAACTATCGACATATGACATTACAATTTCACAAACCGCCATGTAGTTCTGAAGATACAATCGAAAAACTCGAGATTGGATATATATTGTTCTACCAGCGTTGTGTAATCCAACAGATGAAATCTAAATGCTCAACATATGAAATGCAACTTTCAAAATAAACTCTTTAAAAGAATTAAAACTGGAAAAACACTGTCCCACGTTTGATGTTTTAAGAAATATTAATTTGGTACCACCTATTCAGGAATAAGAAGTATATCCATATTTTGTTCATGCTGAGAAAATTGCTGAACATTTGCAGTGGCCAAGGGAGTACCGAACTATATTATTACAGAATGCACTTTACTGACTTAGATCTGGATAAGGAATGCATCTTAAAGGCTTGTGAGTTAGTCACTGACGCTGATCGGCGCAAATTTAGAATCTATAAAAAGAAGCTGGACAAACTCATGTCGAATTTGAAAGAGAAAAAGAGATAGGTAGTGCTTAAACAAGAAAGTTGATCAAAGATTACGAAAGTCACAGACAACTCGTATTACTGGAAGAGTTCAATAACTGTGTCCATAACGACATTAAGACTTATCTTGATGTGCATAAGGTAGAATCCTTGGACATTGCTGCTCGTGCTGATGACGAATATTTCTAAGTCCATAAAGTTCCTTTTGTAGTCATGTCTTCCACTCACCATTATCCTGGTAGATACATATTTCAGCATAATACAAATCCTTCTAAATAATAATATGGCACAACTTTTAGAAATCAAGTTTCTGATAAGAATGATCAGAAAATATGTATCTTTTCCTACCTGAACCTTATTGTAAGAAAAGAGTACACGTTATTTCTGATATCTACAAATTGACAAATACGCAACGGAATCAAGACGGATTCATTACAAATGCTCTTATTGAAAAGGTTAAATGTCACGGACATGTATTGAAAGCAATACATTTGTTGGATCTAATAAACCCAGATCTGCTTTAATTATGGAGAATTATTAACCATTCATGTCAAAGGGTTCTATATCACTTATGTGTGATGCAGCCAATCACAGCCCTATTAAAGTGTAAGGGACACATGAGTTTCACGGAGTATTGTATTATCAGATACATTCTTGTTTTCTGAGAAGTCTTTTTCTAAACAGAGCGTTCTCAATTAGGTAGTAGAGTGCGGCATTATTAATACTCCTCTCCATTATGTAAATATGTATAATCATGTAAACACGATTTTGGGGTTTTCATAGAGCCATTAATGAATTCTTTGAAAATTCAACAGTGATTGATATTAAACTCACTGACATAAATATACCCATTTATGATTTTTTCGGTAGTCCAGCAGACATTGATATTAAACCTGTTGGCATAAAAAGGATCACTGACAGCATAGTAAACACGGTAGCGTCTGGACAAGTATTATATTCACAGACTATCATTTATTAAATATCGCGCTGAGGTTACTGGATTATACAGGTTGTCATTGATTGGTGTTACAACATTCACAAAATCAACCATAATAACACGGCGTTGTCTACTAACATAAGCTTCTGGATCTATGTTATTTGACCAGCATGAAGAAATGCTTAATGTAAACCTGCACGTATAATCGTAGATCTTTGATCTTTACAATTTTCAACCTCAGCGTGAAATCAGGTTTATTTTATTCTGATGACTCAAAAAATGGTGCATAATTCTCTTAGAAAATACGTCCGATTTCTTTAAGTTGAGGGCAATAACCTCAGCGCCCGTTGTTCTATTTCATTTTAGGATTTGGGGTTTAAATATAAAACAAAATGATTAATTTTGGCGATTTTTCAACAATATCAAGACAAAAAATCACAAACCCCACAAATCAATTCTGGGAGGTGGGTTTGCCCTCAGGAATTTGGAAATTGGACGATTTGTTTCTTTTAAAGAAAAGCGGCTAAACTAGGTTTAAAAGAAAGACGAATTTTGACTAATTTTCACGAAAAACGAAAAAATTTCGGAATATTGTTTTTTTTTAAACTTCAGACGAAAATACAATATTTTACAATTACGCAGAGAATTTCTACATATAAATCTGAACGTAAAATCATAGATTTTTAATTTTAACGATTTTCATTGTATTTTAGTATTATATATAATATTTTCCTTAGGTAGTATGATGGAAAGAATTGTATTCATTACTTCGGAGAATCCACGGACGACACTTTTATTAGAATGATTTTTAAATAATTTTGCATTATTTGATATTTTTGAATTTTATTATGTTTGTATAACAAATCCGAGACTTTTAGTCAAAATTTATCGTTTCTTCACTGATTTGAAAATGTTAGATTTTGTAATTATTGAGGGTGAAAACTTAAGAAGAAGCGATTCTTTAAATGCTTCATAGAAAAATCGATACAATTCTCAATGTTTTACTTGAAAATCGGTGTAAGAATTTATCGATTGATCGATAAATCATCTAGAGATTTGTAATTTGATTGATTTATTTTGACAAATAGACTAAAATCAGTGACAAAACGATGAAATTTGACAAAATTAACCGATTTGTCAGAGAAACTTAACCAAACAAATATCATAAAGAGAGCTATAAAAATTCTGAAAACAATTAAAACAGAAAAAATATTTTAAGATCAAATATTTTTAAAACAAATATTACACATATTCAACGACATGGAACCCAGTTAGCATACCTTTCATTTTCAGTGAGTATGTCAATATTTTCACTTTCACCAGTAACAGAGTTACTTTGGATTGCTTCACGATTTGACATAAATTTTCTTAATTCTCTTAGTACGAGTATTAGTTGGTTGTCATATTCACGAGATAATTATGAGAGAGAGAGAGAGAGAGAGAGAGAGAGAGAGAGGGGGGGGGACGGGGGAACGAAATCCCTCGTTCAATTTTCTTTTACTGTAGAAACATCGCCGTTTGAATTAGTTATACGAACTTGTATTCTGATGTATCTACCTTCATATTTACATTCTTGTAATGTTTGAAAATTAGTATTTTTTTAATGAAATAGTTTATCAGATACATGTATGCAGTCTTTTTCTACTTTTTAACAGCAGAAATTATATTGAATTGTTTTGTATTTAATTATGTACTCAATATGTATTTAAAATAATTATAAAAATGTTGTACACCGAGCACGAGACATTCCCATATGAACCTCTTGTGTGTCATCCTGACTGGCTCAGAAAACACGAAAACAACCACCTATGTGAACCCCTAACCAGTCAAACAACTGTCTAGCAGGCTCAAGTGGTCGTGTTTCCAGTAAATACGGCACAGTACATAAATCTTAATTCAAAGGACGGCTCTATATTGTTATGTGAACTTCTCGAGTGCCATATGACATCCCAGAAAGTCCATAAAGATACAGTAAACCTTAATTAAGGACTGCATAGTACATACATTTTAATGATAAGGCCGGCACAGTGCATGTAGTAGATACAATTTTAATTAATGATAGAACGAATAGAGCCATTTTCTACGCTCAGCAGATTGTTGCTCACTCTCTCCATTATCAACCCTGGGGAGTGCAGAAGAAGCCCCCAGCAAATAGTGACATGGTGGGAGGGTGTTTTTTTCTGTTGATTTTCGAGGCATAGGCGGAGGCTGGACCCCAAATGATTATATATATATATATATATATATATATATATATATATATATATATATATATATATATATATTTATATGTCAAAAAAATATGCGCAACCATCGACACTTGTCATTCATGCGACTCTTTCGCAAGACATCGAGTATCAGAGTTGTGTACTTTAGTAATGAGCTATGAAGACATGTGACAATTATATGTTTTAGAATTTATTATAATGTTACGATTGTTGGATCGCAATATCTTTTTGCTTCTCATCCCCCCAGCAGAATTCACACTCTGTGTGTCACAGCTTGAAGGTACTGTGAAGAATTTTAAAGTTTTTGTTCATCAATGTCACTAGACCATCTCTGATCACTTCTTGAAAAACGTTTCAAATATGTGCCTATTATTGCAATAATGTTTCTTCCCAACAGCATTATCGACAACACCGACATTTGTTTCCGCTAACAGTGTCTGATTACACCATTACGAGATGCTTCATAATTATTGATGATAGGATGTCTAACAAATTCTTTTTGCTCCATTTATATGTAATATTATCTGTTTAAATTATAACTTGTTTTCAAATCTAGCTATGTCATCTTTAGGGGTTCTTATAACCTTATCAAGGACAGGGTTGTTATTTTCAAAATCATAATATCGCTTTAGTTCTATATATTTTTCATCACCACATTGCACACACATGTGTGTTTTCCGTCTAACTCTATCACCAAACCGTAAACACGGCTTTAGACAAGACTTCGTCTTCGTAAAAAAATTGTGAATGTTGTCCGCAGAATTCATATCAGCACAATTTGTTACAAGGGGTTGAAAACCCTACCATCAACCATTTGCACTGATTTCCTATTTGAGTCATAAGATATATTATATTGTTTATTTGAATACTTGTCTGAAATATGATATGGAAGGTTTAAAGATCTAAAATAGAACCCTGGAATGCTTGCTGGAATTGACATACCATATTACGCTAGAGCGTATCTTATGACCGCGGTTGGTTATGGAATATATCAGCTAAATGATAATTCCAAAATTAATGATCTTGCACCAATTAAACTGTCAAGGCTGAATTGTGTAGCCAAACGAGTAATCGAACATTTTACAAACATATTTGATTTCATTTACGAAATTAGTAAAACCGATCCAGTATCAGTATGCATATTTTAAAGTGATGCAAAATATGATCAATTTGTACGACCTAACGGTGAAATATATAATAAAAAATCTCTTCATGAAGAAATGAAAATTATTGCGTAGAAATGTTGAGATCGTTGAACAATTGCTAAAATATTTTGTACACTTCCGTCAGTTGCAGCTAACTTTGCAAGGCATACAATTTCATGGATGCCAATATGATTTGAACGGTGGATTGTGGAATACCAAATATGGCTACAACGACCTTATTTCCGTGAATATGGTCACGTGTTATTGGGGAAGTTTTCTTGGTCACGGATAATGTTCTGGGAATTTTAAAAGAGTTGGAACCCCAGAAACGAGATGATTAGAATATTGACAAATCGACCACTACCTGATCTAACCGGATTCGCTCGTATTTTATCATTCGTGTTCGCTAAGGGTCTTTTTCCGATCTGTTATGTTTGGTTTGGTAGGCACTTTTCATAAAAAAAAAAAAAAAAAAAAAAAAAAAAAAAAAAAAAAAAAAAAACGTTGGGCACTAATAGTTTTATTATGATATATGATTGATTATAAAATACTGATACCGCTGATTATAACTGAGGCAATTATATCATATAGGAAGCAAACCGAAGTTTGGTTACCACCACCTGATTATGATAAAACCGCAAAAGATCTCGGTAGAAGAATGATCAGTAAATTTACTCAAGTTGGGGCATATGATCACAAACGACATTATGCACGACTAATTCTAGATTATTCTGAATATGATTTTATAATTGCTGATGCAATAAAGAGAGATATATTTGTAAGTCTGTTAAACGCTTTTTTATCTGACGGAACACGGTTAGGTATAATTGTTTGTTATATTGATAGTGAGTCATCTCAGTTTACCAATTTAAGATCCTCAATTTTCGCTTATATTTCTCTATATTTATTATCGATGATACATATATTCCCTTGGCCAGAGTGCTACAGATTCATTTTATATCGTAAAAGTATTCCGAATCATTGACTTGTTTTACAAGTACTGACGCATCATGGGGTGAATGGAGAATAAAACAGGAAATACTATATAATAATTCCGAATTCGTAGATGTTGCGATTAAAGAAATTTGTTACAAAAAGAATCAGATATTACAATTATCGTCTTTGGCATATAAGTATGATCCAGTATCCAGACACAAGACTGTTTATCTAAACTTACCGGTAGGTTCTGGTAAGACAACTCGAACGATCAAATTATTTCGACATAGGAGGATATGGTTGTTTTAACACCTACACACAGACTCGCATGAGAAATGAAAAAAACAAGGAGTGAAATTATGTAATTATGACAGCTTTTTTCGATACAAGGGTGTTGCATGGACTCCTGATTGAATTGGAGTGAAATATATTCCAAACATTATAGGATGAGATATGTACAGTGTCGCTAGATACATTAAACATTTTTCGTCATTGGCTGCTATTGACAAATGCAGCAGTGGTCATGTGCGGGGATCATGGTAAACCACCACCGCTTATTGGGTTATCTTCACACTGGTGGCTAAAAAACATTGTGGATTATTACGAGCAGATAACTGATGATCATATATCTCTTGCTGTAGAATTAAGGGCGTTTATGAAATTAATCAGACTACAACGGAATAAAAATCATTGTGAAATAATGCGTAATTTCAGAAAATTCCATGAACCACTTTTTGCAAACGTGGAGTCCAAAACAATTTTTCGTGACAAGTAGAACGATAGTTCGGGATACACTTCAACACCTGTTATTTGAAAAGTTTAAAGAAAAGTTTTCAGATCCACCTGTACTATTGTGTTATAGACCCGCTAATACAAGACGCCAGAATATAGACTCTGATATACCAGGACAAACTGAGAAACAAAATATCGTATTAAATGATTTTATCGCAGTTGATTTTAGTGTTGTTATGTATGCGCTACACGCTGATAAATTCCCGTGGACGTTAATATATGCAATGACAATTCATTCATCACAAGGGTTAACCATCCCTGATACTCAAGTTTGGATTGTCGATGATCGTGTCGAGTGGTCAAACTTAGTTTGTGTCTCGAGTAAGAAGAATATCTCGAAAAATTGTCATAGACGCTACATAAACCGTCAATGATGTCCTCGATAAAAGTCGAGTCGATAGTGATATAGTAGGAGAGAAATTAGCCGCTTATAAACAAATTGACAACAAACGACACATTAATCTAGATGTTGAATTTATCATAGGGCTGAAACATGAACATAATAATGAGTGCGGGTTGTAATTGTATAATATTGTGGCAGTATTCGAATAATAATCCAAGGCAATTTACCGTGGATGGAATAAATAGTCGCCTTAGTAATACACGCGAAAATGTGATGCTGACCTGTCTTGAAAGTAGTCGACGTAGAGGTGGTAGTTAAGTGATCGCGGTGATAATTGTGTATCTTCAGGAATAACTTGTAAATGTTCACTTATAAAACCTCGCTCAGGAGCAGTTGAATCTAATCTGAACATTGCTGGTCTACCCGTCGATCTTACCACGTTAGAAATGGTATGTGCCGTAATACTCCAAATAGGATCAGTCTCTCTTTTATCACCTTCAAGTTCATCAGTTTCATATAAATATCTTACTGTAACATTGCCTAATACTGGTTGTTTTGAAAATTCATGTCTTTGTATGGGTATATGTTATTTTGTAATTGCATTAATTGGTTTCATGTTGGTTCTTAGAGTAATTTCATTTTTTAGTGCAGCTATCACCCTTGGTAATCTTGCAACCCATTCGCAAGATCTCGTATCCTGAATTATTTTCCTCGTATACTGATTTACAAATAACCTCTCAGCAAGTGTTAGATTCAATCGTTCCGTAATTGCCTGATCACGATGAATTGCAGTATATCCTCGTTAGGTTTTGACAATATGTTGCTTCATCCACGGTGATACTGCACCAAGAAATTCTTTGTCAGGATAAACCTGTAATACATGTTGCCATCGTAATGGTCCTCGTTGATAAATGCGTTCAAAAGCAGATACTACTTCAGTTGTTTAGTTGCTGTTTTAGATGATAATGGTTCTACTTATTTATATCTGCTTGCAACGTCAATGCGTCAATGACAGTTAATGCGTATTTGTACATTAATCGGCGTCTTCCAGTTTTGATAGTATCATGTAGTAGAAACAAAATATCTGCTTGATGAACTTCGTTAAGAACGTTGACATCCAAATGTGCGTACTGAATTCGTTTCGGTGGTGGTATATAAATTTGCCATATTGCTTGTCGTGCTAACCATGCTGCGGCGGCAAAACGTGTGACATTTGCTGCATCTGCGAGTTTACTATTAGCAGCTTTAACTTTCCAATATACTCTTGGGCTGTAATAAATCTAATCCATTATAATAATTAGTTGATTAATTATCAGCTCCGAATAATAATTTACCTTTCATCACAGATATTATCAACCAATTAGATAATGATTCTGTAATATTTGTATTTATTTATAGAATATTACGAATAAATCAACTCCACATCTGCGATATGTCGTTGTTGTAGATCTTTACTGTATAAGCTACATCATGAGTGTCATATTCTCGCGGGTCATGAGCGTTAGTCGTATAATATTGTATAATCCCCACTTGTCAAAGGGTAAGTATTACGTCCCACTTTGTCAAGGGGTATTGCACAATATATAATAATAACACTATAACCCACTCCCCTCTAATACTCGTTATCGAAGAGATGACCATCCTCTGTATAATTGCCCGGTTCAAGTAAGGGAATGTATATGGTAACCTGAGCGAGTATATTGAACAAAACAACTCCGAGCCCCCGTAAACATAAATAAAGAATTTAATCAAATACATACGCAATTATGAAACTTCCTTTCATTAGGAATACACGCGGTTTAGAAATAAACTTTCACCGAATTGTAAATAGATTTGAAATAGAATTAAAGAAATGAGCCGTTCTTTTACTGATATTTAAAAATCATCCCAGGATCGAGTGGTACAATCGAAGTCACTGCCTTGTTCACTGCTCAATCCAATGTTGTTCTAGAAGTCCGTTCCTCTCGAGATAATCTGCCCTCGTGGATGTCCCGCTTATAATTCAGACTTGTCCACTGTCATGTATACACCTCTCAATTCTTTTTTCCAACTTGTATGTCTTTATTTCTGTACTTCACGCCTTCTCAAAAGCTATTTCCTTCCTTCCAAAATAAAATTGAAACAACCTAAGTCTCTCGTTACAATGGTAATAGTTGAGAATGTCCGTTATTCTTGGTTCGAACAAGCAGATATTTATATCAGTCATAACAATTTTACGGCTAGTAATTAACTACACATGTCCTCAAATAAATGTAGTTTAACCATTTGTTCATTCGTTTTGCCTTGACCAAATACATTAACGTCTTACAAAGCGAGACGTTGAATTATACACTCTCGCTAAATTATCTATGACATCATAATTCGGTGAATTCACATGAATTTTTGTAAATCATTAACTAATGTAATACATTATATTCTTAGAACACAATCATCATTCAAACAATATGATAATTTCAAGAATTAACGTAACAATTCTTATTCATGCTCGACATAGTGTTTTTACAACATAAGTTAACACTACGTCATTCTTAACTAAGAATTAAGGTCAGAACTCCAATTCATAATTCAAAAGCACATTATTACACAAGTGTATCCAATTAAATCAATTTTTTACGTATATTTGATTTTAAGTCATTTATTTTTATTTTAATTGTTTGTTTGTCAGATTCAAATTTGACATTTTAAGATTCATTCATTGGGAGATATTTTTTTTAAAAGTCGGATGACCTGTACTTTATAAGTACTTTACGAATAAACACCTTATGTTGACCTCATTTCTGACCTGCCTTCGGAGTTGTAAACAAGCTTTTAAAATGATTGATTGATTCTAAGGACATTATGAAGCTTTGTTATAAATATCTTTCTATTTTTAGTTCTTGAACGTAAATATAACTAATTCTGATCTGGGTCATATGGTGTGCATGAGATTTTTTTGAAGGTAAATTTGTTCTAAAGATTATAGAAGATCATGTGACCCCTTCCTTGTTTACGTAAAAACAGGTATCTAAATTATGTTTTGGAGCGAACTATTTAGAGAAGTTGGGCTGTTAGAATATTAAGTTGTGTTGTTTTGGGTTATTTTAAATAACCTTGTACTGGAAAATTATTTCAATTCGTTTGGATCAAGAGGATTTATTTTATTATTTTTCTGGAAAACATTTGTGCTCATTGAATTTCATAAGACCAGAAATGACTTCGTCACGTGACATCGTGTTCCATCTTGGATGCTTCACTAAGATTCGAACTGGGAATATTTAGGACATTTTATTACCAGGAGTCTTGCAATTTCACTAGTGGATTATATTTTGAACTATTTCTGGATTAATTTTGGAATTGATTCTTAAAACCGTAAGTTTATTTTTCTTTTCTGGAAAATATTTGTGCTCAATAAATTGTTTATTAAGTTTTTACAAGCTTGTTATTTTCACTCTTTCTATGTTACTGTTTATTCGAGCCTAAGCACGTATCAAATTATACAAATGTATCAATCGAAATCATGCAGACCGATGAAAGAAGCAAACATTTCATCAATTACATCACAATAAACGTGGAACTGAGACAATACCTTGTATTTTGGCTTGTCACTCAACCGATGATTTTTTGGTGGGTTTTCGACCACGCTTCCTTGACGAATGGATTTCACTCAAATCCCATCCGGAATCTTACTAAAATGATTCGACACTGTTTTCCTCTCACAGGAACAAATCAGACTAAATTCTAATTTAGCTAGTAAGATATTATGTTCTAAAGATTTCTCGTGTAAAACACACCCCTTATTTAACCGTGACTAATCAGAAACAAATGTATTTTCCCCCGCTTTCCTCTAAAAGTCGCTTACGTCATGGTCAATATGACATGCTTTGGTTTTAAGTAACAGAATCTCTGTTTTCTCTCAATTCTGACATTTTCGTGATAAAGTGAAACTTTACAAGGTCGCCGTCGGTCAGTACTGGTTCCTGTATAAACAACTTTTCAATTAATACAGCGGTCGGCTAGCATTTACAAGCACCCTTCTTGCACGATGTGTCTACTATATCGAACTAATGGCTATATGGCCACAACTAATGGCTTATTAATAGATCGACCGAAAATTTGGCACTTCACAATGAGGATGGCCTGCTTTATCAATATCATTTATAAGATATTCACCAGGGTTGGTTGATCTTGGTTGTCAAGTCGGATATCATGTCGGGTACCAGGACAACATTAATTACATCCAGGAAAATGTTTTAGCCCTCGGAGTTCCCGGTAATTGTCTTAATTAAGTAGCGATATCACCACCAATAAGCATTGCCTTGTCAAACTAAATAAATGAGTATTTTTTGTACCACATCGCATACATTTACCTGTAAGTGAAAGCTTTTAATTTTTGTGTTACTATGCTAGCATACTCACAAGACTATTTACATCGAACACAATATTCATCCATAATATTTATTAGATTTATTTAACATGGATATCATTGAATTTTCAGCGACACGAAGGCAAGAACCATTCAAACACCATCCAGCGCTACCGAATAATAACAGAATGATAATAATTGGTCGATCTGGAAGTGGTAAGACTCAATTATTACTTAATTTGATATTGATATGTCTCAAATGGCCATCCGTAGATGATCGATATTGATACAATAAGCTTAATGATTTTAATAAAAAAGCAAAATAATTGAATGAAGACGGTGATGATCTTATAATTGCATGACTGATATTGATGATGCACCAAGTGTTGATGAACGTGACGATTTTCTTAATTGATGGATTTATTAATAATTTAATTGTTTATGATGATGTGATGCTGGACAAAAATCAAATACAGCAAGACTATTTTCTGGAGGTAGGCATACAAATAAATATGATTTACATTACTCAGCGATATATGCAAATTCCAAAAGTGATCAAAGATAACTTTACTATTCTAGCTGTATGTAATGGAGTCGATACACATCTTCTGCTAAATAATAATCCAACCTGTTCTAGTGTCATGCATATAATTAAGTTTAAAAAAACTTCTTTTCACGTACGCAAGCTACCCTACACGAATTTATAACGATGCATTTACAAGATCCTCGATCGGGATATCGTATAGGTCTTGATAAAAGTTTTTGGATAATTACAGAAGCAGGGAGGATGCAACCTCAATGTAACGTCAAGTGGGTAAACGAACATAACAAATTGTAAACGCACCAACGACTGATAAAGTAACAAATAAACTAACCCAATTAGAGAATATCTTGGTCAGTTACAAGCTTCAGTTTGTTGTTATTGTGCTTATATGTTTCATTTTCGTAGGAAGATACAATATTTTAGAAAAGAGGTTCACGCAGCATGTCTGTTCACACTCTCTGCTGCTAATTTTTTTTTTTTTGGTTATCTTATTTCTTCCATTTTTGTTTCAGTTGTATGCTATGTCTTCTATTTTTTGTATGCTATTTCTTTCAATTGCTTTTTAGTATATTATTTCTTCAATTTTTAATTTTATTGTATGTCATTTCTTCCAATTTTTTGTGTTCGTTGTATATTTATTTCTTCCAATCGTTGTTTTTCCTTAGGTTGCATTTGAGATCTTTCAATTGTTTGTTTTGTGTTGGTTGTATGTTATTTCTATTATATACCATGTTATCCTCTGTCATATACAATGTTTTATTTTGTCTGAATAATCTTACAGGTATTTTCGGTTTTTTTTCCATCAAGTCTTTTCCTTTTCTTTTTGAAAGCAATTTTCCTTCATCAAACTTTAATTTCAATATTCCGCTCATAAGCTTCTATTTTGTTATTAATTAAAAGCACACCATTATTTATTTTGAAATAAAAGTACAAGGTGAATGCTGTACGCATGATACATTGCCGTAAATCATATTATTTTCATGCCTAAAGGCGAACCATCAACATCATTTACTTTCGTTTCAACAATTTGCAGTTTTTTTAAATCATTTGAAAAGCATAAATGATTTAAGAATTCGTTGGAATTTTTCATTCCTTTGGTTAATTTTAAAATAATTGCTTCATAGACAGGTCGACCATTCATATGGATGCTTCTAATACGATAACTTCAAAAACTAATTTGCCATTAATATGGTTGATACAAACACAGTTACGTCACAAGCACATTTGTCTTTTCTTCTTAAAAAATGTGTCAACAAATTATATGTCTGCTTCTAATGAATTTTTTGAGGTTGAAATCTTAAAGATAATTCTACTGAATTGTTGGAGGTTGAAATTATACACATATTTCTACTGAACTGTTGGAGGTTGAAATTATACACATATTTCTACTGAACTGTTGGAGGTTAAAATTATACACATATTTCTACTGAATTGTTGGAGGTTAAAATTATACACATATTTCTACTGAATTTTTGGAGGTTAAAATTATATACATATTTCTACCGCATTGTTGGAAGTTTAAATTATGCATATATTTCTACTGCATTGTTGGAGGTTTAAATTCTTAAGATATTTCTACTGAATTCATGGAGGTTCAAATATTATGTCGGTTTCTACTGAATCGATTGAGGTTGACATTCTCTACCTGTTTCCATTGAAAAGATGGAGGTCGGCCAGATCTTCAAACTGTTCTGTGTATTTGGCAGAATCAAATCTGGTCTGTTTATCCACGTCAATTATGTAATTTAATTCTCCCTCATACGATGCTGTCGAGTATATCATCATCAACGTAGGTAATATGTCAAAGAGCGAAACTTCTAAACCATCCAAGTATATATATGATGAGGTTTGAAATAGGAAGACCAACAATGTTATCCCCTTGCACATCATTTAATTGGACCGCTCTATTGATCTAGTAGTAAGAATGTTCGCCTCGGACGAGGGAGTTCCCGGATTCGAATCTCGGCCGGTTCCTACTAAAGACTATATACAAAAAATCCGGTGCTAATAGCTGCATCGTTAGGCGCTCAGCGTTAAGAGGTCAGTGTTATGACTGGTCGGCCTGGTGTCAAGCTAACGTGACAGGGTGGAACATCAGGCCACATGTCTGGTATCAAGCTATCGTGACATGGTGGGACATCAGGCCACATGTCTGGTATCAAGCTAACGTGACATAGTGGGACATCAAGCCACATGTCTGCCTCTATAATGTGCCACACTGCTAACATCGCAGTGGTATGACTGAAAAACTGTTAAAGCAACGTTAAAAATGAAATTCACACACACACACACACACACACACACACACACACACACACACACACTGGTACATCTAGCTTTGAACAACACTTATTTTGAAACCACAAAGAAAAGGAAATACCGTCTATAATCACTTATAAGTGGAGCCTAACTGCAGAATGTCCAGATGCAGATCTACCGTAACATAATATGCTTTCCAATCACGGTATATGTAGTTTGTACAGATTAACCAGTATATCAAATAATATAGACTCTGGTCCGCATTCCCCTACGGCAGATCAGGATATATGTTGCTTGCAATTTGTGTCGGCTTAAAAGCTAATATTTATGGCACATGATTTTCTCGACATTTATATGGTTGCAATTTGTGTCGGCTTATAAGCTAGTATTTATGGCACATGATTTTCTCGACATTTATATGGTTGCAATTTGTGTCGGCGTATTAGCTAGTATTTATGGCACACGATTTTCTCGACATTTATATGGTTGCAATTTGTGTCGGCTTATAACCTAGTATTTATGGCACATGATTTTCTCAACATTTATATGGTTGCAATAATATTAAGCTCATGCAATTTCTCCATCCCATCTCTGAAAAGAATGTATCTGTCGTCAACACATTTTGAGTATTTAGTTTTGGTTGTGTCTGATTATTTTCGCATATCACTATTAAAACAAAACGATTACAAAACAGACTGGCAGTAATGAGTCAAAGTTGGCACACACACAAATTTTGTGCACTTACTGTCTGTAACATGCTGAACAATTGTCTAGTGAAAGCATTCAGTACATATTCATCCTATTACATACAGTGCAACAAAGGAAGCAGGAGGAAAGTAGGCAAATTCCAGCATATTAAATTTGTCACCAAAATAGATCTAAACATGCTATAATGTTAAATTTGTAACCAGATAAACTCGTCGGATATGATAAATGCACGAAGTATTATTTATTTCAAATAGAGGGCAGACAGACCAAAAATTCTACGTTACCACATTTTTAATAGTACTTAACTCAAGTGAAAACCTTAAGATCAATGCTTACTAAATAAATATTTTCCAATACATTTCAAAATGTCGACCTAATGTTAAATTCCAGTAGACATCCGAGATAATTTGAGATTGTGTAACATAAAACTCCTATAGACACCTCATCGTCCCACTACCCTACTATTTATTGTTTGTTCGCTGGGGGTGGGTTAAATAACATTTTCAGCACATGATTTAGGCTATGCATTGCGGCAGGAATATTTGACAGAGGAATACTCGGAAGTTCCACAGACCGCTGATAAGCTACTAGCATGCTTTCTTGCTTACACACGTTGGTCAAGCTGAGGCTCGAACCGAATCGGACAGATTAGTTGTGTATCTGTAAAGGCGAGCGCTTTAGACCAGTCGGCCAAACGGAGCACAGTATACTACTGCCCTTTTTGAATGGCCCCCAAACGTTTTTGGTACACTAAACTGATTGAGTGGTCCTATATTAAATATTTGTAAACTATACCAGTCTGTTATATGAGAACATTACACGTATCTTATTTTCAACACATCAACTTAATATTCAGTTGGTAAGTAGTAGCTATTGACTTGTAGCCAAAATGTTGCTATTATTTTATAAATATGTATCTTTGTATGATAATTCTAAATTAAACTTGTCATTAAAGAGTAAGTTAATCTAGAATCACTGTGTTTATGCGACCCGATAAAGTTTCAAATTTGAATAATGTATGGTGCCGTTTTACTGTCAGAAGCACAGATACAACTGTACTCCTTCATACGTGACGTTTATCCTGACTCGCGGACTAGTTTTACCTTTCACTGCAACCATAGTTCTCACTAAGTTGTAAATATGTTGAACTTGTCCATAGTCTTGAAAAAGATTATCAAACAAATGCAAAAAACTATCAATCAAACAAAATCTATCAATCAAAAGAAAAACTATCAATCAAACACAATGTCATGTTACGCACATATATAAAACACACATAAATAACAAGCATATATACTTTTTGAATCACATATTCTGATTTTTTAATTTAAGAAACAATAACAACAACAACAAAAATCAAACAAAAACAAAATACACCCATCAATCACAAAAAGCAATAAATATTTAATCCACAAACCCCACATGATTGCTCTGGTGGACTAGTGGTTAGATCATTCACACTGGATGCGGAATTACTTGGGTTTGAACCCCAGCCGTGTCATATCTAAACACAACAATCAGTGTTTAGGGGAAAAGCAGAAAGCAAACAGACAGACAAGTGTATGGACAGAATGATAGGCTGAGTAAAGACTTTGCAGGTTGATAACCTAGCAAAGGTACTAAAATGCAATATACATTTCAGAGAAAAAGCCAGAGTACATATAAAACAAACTGTGACATTGACCATATTAAAAATGTGTTTACCTTATCAAATAGGACAAAGGTCGTCGCATTTTCCTGAAGCCAAAATAATCAGCAGGGATTTATTTCAATCCCATGACCAGCACCTTTCATAGACTCCAATGGATTGACCACCACTAATATGCTGCCCATGCTATGCGGTTTATACAGACAAGTAGCAAACTAACCAATCAGAAAGTTACTTACCACTTGTCTTGTAATAGAACAACCCAACATGAACAGTAATCAGGGTAGCTTCATTGCTGAGAGTGAGAAAAAGAAACTCAATTGGAATCCTGGTTCAAGGTTGACTAAATGACTATATATGTGTAAAAGATGAAAATAACAATAATTGCAACTGATAGTTTTATTTCACTCATATATGAACATTAATTAGATAAAATAATAAAACGCACGCACGCACGCACACACACACACACACACACACACACACACACACACACACACACACACACACACACACATACATACATACATACATACATACATACATACATACATACATACATACATACATACATACATACATACATACATTACAATGGTTAACAAGCAAAATTTAGTCCGATGAAAAAGAGCAATTTAAAATGAATACGGCATATAAAGTAAAAAACAGTAACTCGGAATATGGAAACAGGATAACATGGAAATACCATTATAATCCATTCAGTTCAGCATCGCGAATGGCATTGGAGACGGTTGCTCAGTGAATTTTAACGTAATCATCTCGAAATGTATCAAACGTTACCAAGTTCAGTACTTACATAAATAATGTCAAAACCATTTGCATTAATATAAAGAGCAACACCAGCTTGATATGTATTGGAAAAGACTGAAATGTGTACATGTAATCAACCAAGACGCCCTAGAGTTAGCAAAGGGTTCATTCGGCGTGCAGTAAATTTCAATTGTGGGAACTGTCGCTTACCACAGGCAAACAGTTATTGTCTACTTATTAGGCAAATTGTGAACTTAATCTTATTGTTTTTTCCATTTTCCAAACTATTGATGTTTGAAATTATAAGAGTCTTACGATTTATCAACAAAATACATGAACAATTTGTGACAATACGAACTAAGCTTATCTATCCCATGTTGTATCAAATAATTATACTCTATTAAAATAAATGATAGAGAAGAGTGAGAAGAAGCAAGCTTTGTCATAAATAAAAAATATTTATTTCTTAATAAAAGTTAGTGAAAATCTTAATTAAATGTAACCCTGAAGTGTTGAAATGCCCGAGTAGCGTGGTTGGATGCTCGTAAGGTGTTGATGTGTGCTATAGTGGATATAGGTTTAATAACATGTGCTTTTTGTCCGATAGGCTCAAACTTAAATCTTTCAAATCCCCGCTTTCACTCAAGACACTTAAGTAATCTCAGAGTAATGACTAATCAATATCCTTATGTCGATATCCACCACCTGCCAGGTTTCCATTTACTACATCCAATACATGCCAGTAATCCATCACTTCATCCACCACCTGGCAGTAATCCATTACTTCATCCACCACATGCCAGTAATCCATTACTTCATCCACCACATGCCAGTAATTCATTTACTTCATCCACCACCTGGCAGTAATCCATTTGCTTCATCTACCACCTGGAAGTAATCCATTTAATTCATCCACCACCTGGCAGTAATCCATTAACTTCGCCCACCACCTGACACTAATCATTTTTCTTTTTCCACCTTCTGGCAGTAATCCATTACTTCATCCACCACCTGGCGCAGTAATCAATTTACTTCATCCACCACCTGGCAGTAATCCATTTAATTTATCCACCACATGACAGTAATCCATTACTTCATCCACCACCTGACAGTAATCGATTTACTATTTCCACCTTTTGGCAGTAATCCATTTACTTCATCCACCACCAGACAGTAATCCATTTGCTTCATCTACCACCTCGTATTAATTCATTTACTTCATCCATCACCAAGCAGTAATTCATTTACTTCATCCACCACATGCCAGTAATTCATTTACTTCATCCACCACCTGACAGTAATCCATTTGCTTCATTCACCAACTGTCAGTAATCCATTTACTTCATCCACCACCTTGCACTAATCCATTTACTTAATGCACCACCTGGCAGTAATCAATTTACTTCATCCACCGCATGGCAGTAATCAATTTACTCCATCCACCACCTAGCAGTAATCCATTTACTTTATCCGCCACCTGGCATTAATAAATTTACTTTATCCACCACCTGGCAGTAATCCATTTACTTCATCTAACACCTAACAGTAATCAATTTACTTTATCCACCACATGTCAGTAATCCATTACTTCATCCACCACCTGGCAGAAATCCATTTACCTCATCCACCACCTGACAGTAATCCATTTACTTCATCCACCACCTAGCAGTAAGTTATTTACTTTTTCCACCTTCTGGCAGTAATCCATTTACTTCATCCACCACCTGGCAGTAATCCATTTGCTTCATCCACCACCTGGTATTAATCCATTTACTTCATCCACCACCTGGCAATAATTTATTTACTTTTTCCACCTTCTGACAGTAATCCATTTACTTCATCCACCACCTGGCAGTAATCCATTTGCTTCATCCACCACCTGGTATTAATCCATTTACTTCATCCACCACCTAGCGCATCAGATACATTCCCTAGTCAGTTAATGCTTTCCGAGGAACACTAACGCTTGACAAAACTCTTTCCAAGGTATCAGCCTCCGTAACTGAGTCAATATCGTTTAAAGCAAAGTTACTCGGTTATCGGATAGTTTTACCAACTATGAGCAATATATAACGATTACCATTCTCTGTTTTGGGGAGTGGGGATGGGGGAACATACGGATGCCCCCCCCCCCCGATCCATTCCTAAACATATGCAAAATAGTTTTTTTGTATTTGTGTATACTCCCTGATATGTAGTTATGTGTTGTTTTATTTTCATTTAACTTTTCATTTAAATTAAATTTGTTCCATAGGATATATACATGTCTTTTGAAAGGGGTATTTACAATTAATATTTCCCTAATGTATCTATAGGAAGGGTTTCCGTGGTGGGTTTTATTTACCCTCCTTCGGAGTCACGTTTTTAATCGTTATTGTTTGACGTTGGCTAGAGGTTTCCTGTATTCTGTGTTTGCTATTTGTGCTGGTGATATATTTATGTTTGTGTTCTATTCTGTGACATTGAACTCTTAACGGGTCATCACATCATTTCATAATTTTAGATATTACATACGTTAATTTTTAGTTGGAATTTTGAATTTCGTGCAAAGTCCGGTGCATTTTTATAGTTATATACTTTTTCCTATATCGTTCATTGGCTTTTTTTTAGTTAAACTCGTTGAGTCCGACTGTATTCGAGTCGGGCTCCGTACATTTTGTATTTGTATGTACTTCACCCGACTCGGAATTGTGTCGTCTCGAATTAGTTATTTATTTAAGATTATAAATTGTCTAAAATTGTTTATTTTACCCACAAAATTGGGTTCTCTGTACAGTACGGGAACTGTATAGAGTAAGAGTTGTGGATATTAGGAATCCAAAGATATTCAATTATCCTACTCTAAGTATCAACATGCCTTAATGTTTTTATTTTCTCCCTCAAACTCTTCCACAGGCCTGTCCAATCCACGTATCGCCCTGTGATATATAGCCCTATGTTTTTGTTAGGATTTAATTTTTAGTAAAATTAATAAAGATTGATATTTTCTTTGAATTGTATTAAAGTAATGTTTTATTTGTTTATATTCTAAAAGATATTAAAGGTAATTTCACTTGTCTTTCAAGCACAACTATATAGAATAGAAGGGTTGCTGAGCAAGTGGAAAATAGGCAATGTATATCGATGTGTTGTGTAGAAGCAGCAAGATACTAAAGCTTGCCAATGTATAAGCTGCGTGGAAACATATAACAAAAAAATACATAATACATGAATTTTGCCTAGCTACAGTTCTAAGTACCAACAGTAAAAATATGTTTTTGACCTAGAATTGGCATAGGTTCAATTCGGTTAATGAAGGTGGAGTAACCTTTCTCTGGGAGGCTTCTATACGTCACAAAACAAGATGGCTTCCAACTAACGAATATCCATATTTGGTCTGACGTCGTTAAAACAAATATAAATAACTACAGAATTGAGTCTTATGACGTAAGTAAGGTGGTTTTTACCTGTTAAAACTGGTTACTACCGAATTGTAGAGTTCGTAGTTTTCTGTCTGATGCGTAGAGGGTATGACCTTGTCTAACCCTGAATCTGGCCGCGTACGTATATATAGAAATGCGCGAATCAGGTCAGATTAGTTTTACGTATCAGCAGAAAACTGACGTTGACTCTTCAATTTCAGGTAAGCAACTGTACATGTTATAATTTCTTGTAAGGAATAAGTATTTTTAATGATTGAGATTTTAATGGTAAAATTGTTTTGTGTGCAACATTACTATTAAATTCTTTTATTTATAATATATTGTAATGGAATGTTTAAATGTTTTAAAGAAATTATATTTATGTAACTTTTATTATAAAGGTTGAATTAGTTGAATTAGCTACCAACTTCATACTTTGATTTAATGTTTAAATAAAGTATTTCTTAAGTAAGAAGAGTAATATCTAGCAATATATTCTAAATCAATATTCTACTTTAAGATAAGTAAAATGTATTCTTTAAATTAATTGTTGCATTAATTACAGTTATTATATTTCATACTTCGGCTATCTTGAAATTGATTGAGAATTAACTATTGTATAATATTCTAAGGTGCAGAAGTTATACGAATAAATGAAGTTGGAAAGCTTAATAGGAAAATGTAATATGTATTTCATGAACTTTAATTATAAAGCTTTCAGATGTGTTTCTAGAATGTAGTAATATATATGTGTTGATTATTTAAATAAAGTTTTACGTATCAGCAGAAAACTGACGTTGACTCTTCAATTTCAGATGTAGCTGTCTTATCATCGTAGCGACACGCTCTTTTAAGAGAGCCTGAATTCTTTCTTCTCTCTCTCACTCTCTCACCATGGATAATGACGCTCCTTAACTTACGAGTAATTCCTTCTCATAGCAAGAAATGAGAAGAAGGTTATGAAAAGCTAATCACAACACATAACAAGCAAAAACTTTCATAACATTTTTATTTTCTCACTCAAACTCTTCCACAGGCCTGCCCAATCCACGTATCGCCCTGTGATATATAGCCCTATGCTTTTATTTTTTCCCTCAAACTCTTCCACAGGCCTGCCCAATCCACGTATCGCCCTGTGATATATAGCCCTATCTTTTTATTTTCTCCCTCAAATTCTTCCACAGGCCTGTCCAATCCACGTATCGCCCTGTGATATATAGCCCTATGTTTCTATTTTCTTCCTCAAACTCTTCCACAGGCCTGTCCAATCCACGTATCGCCCAGTGATATATAGCCCTATGACGTCCTAACAGAGAACTTTCCCCATTAAGGTTCCTATTTTATATTTCTCAAAACGTTTTGTAGTTTGTACGATTTGAGTGGTCATAATTGTGTTAATTGTAATTTATAGTTTTGTTTATTAAAATTAAAAATATTTTTAAAACAAAATTAAATTTAGGTTTGAACGAATATAACATTTTTTCCCTATTTCCTAATCGTAATTATTTGTCAACATGTTAGCATTGTTTATGGTAATGTAGTACTTTTTTGTCTATTTAAGTTTCTGTTAAAATTTCAGACTCAGAAGAGAATATGTTGTCTATTATACTTGTCGACCTTAAACATTTCAATTATTAATGTTAATCTCTCTTCTTTTGTTGCATTGTGTCAATTTGTATTACTTTGTGAAAGAGGGCAGCTAATTTGGGTCCTTATCATGTACCGTCTTATTTGCACTTCGTCTGTTAGCCAGGGGATGTGGAGATACTTGAATATCATGCTTTGTACGTAGGGTGATATTACATTTTACCAGTGCCTCCATACTCTGTCCCAATTAACTGTACTAAATTATGCTTCTACTTTGTTTCTAATTAATTTGGTAACATATTTACTAACCCAGTTATATGTCTTACTTGTATTTAGATTCCGTAATTCTTTCGGTCCCTATATTTGTATAATAAATCTTTAATGTTTCTGAAGTTCCTAGGTGTTTCTAGTTTCTTAACCAGTTGTTTGTGTATATGTCTTGTCTGTTTCTCATTCCGAATCAGAACCAAACATGTATAATGCTTCCCATGGTTTTTGTGGTTTGCTGTATATTTTTTTTAAAAAACCTATTTAAAATATTTTAGCGTTTAATTAGATTAGGGCTGGATGTTTATTACACCTACTAGATCCATTGACACCCTCAAGAATGGTTCATCAATGGATACTGCCACTTGCATATTGAAAGTTTGATGTTCCTTCTGCAGACAAATGTCATACGATAAATAAAACTACCGCACGTCTCCATTTCAGCTGGTCAATAGAACTCCCCAACGGGATTATCAATGGTCTTCGGCATGGCCATGTGACGAACAAGTAGGCCCACATATGCCAGCCTAAGCACTTCTCCTAGCTTCAATATGGGTACAATCACGTGTTTAAATGTATCGGACCCTTGTTTGGCATGTTGGTGCAAATTGCATCACCGTCTGGCAATTTCCGTACCGACTCATGCTTTGCATACCGGTGTACTTTGTTCCGAGACCAATATTCCCTTTGAATTTTCCTCAACTCCCCAGGTAGCAATTTGTATAAGTGGCGAAGTTGTGGGACTAAGCGGCGTGGACTATGACCTTCGTTTCATGGCCCTCGTGTCAGCGGACCCTTCTTATACATGTGTACAAGCAATTTAGGCAGAGTGCGGCAACATACCAACACCCTACTAATACGTCTGGTAATAACAAACAACAAAAACGCTGTTTATATTCGTCTTTCCAGATTCGGCGCGTCTATTTCGAATAACAATCTGAACTTTAACCTTTCTAAGTGCATAACTGCCAATCTATCTATCTATCTATCTATCTATCTATCTATCTATCTATCTATCTATCTATCTATCTATCTATCTATCTATCTATCCATCCATCCATCCATCCATCCATCCATCCATCCATCCATCCATCCATCCATCCATCCATCCATCCATCTATCTATCTATCTGTCTGTCTGTCTGTCTGTCTGTCTGTCTGTCTGTCTGTCCATCCATCCATCTATATATATATATATATATATATATATATATATATATATATATATATATATATATATATATATATATATATATATATATATATATCTGCCCGTATGTCTGTCTGTCTCTCTCCATGTGTATTTATTTTTAATTGTCTCCATATATATATATATATATATATATATATATATATATATATATATATAGAGAGAGAGAGAGAGAGAGAGAGAGAGAGAGAGAGAGAGAGAGTGACTCGTATACATTTATATAAGACCATATGGTCTTAAACTAAGTAAAGGAACAAAACAAAAACCAATAATGTTTAAAAATTCAACAAATTTTTAATTGCCCCTAATGAAAAAGATAAATTTATTTTGCAATGAAGTTACTACTTTGTGTTTTAAGCTCGCAGTGTTAATAAAGAATTTTAAATAGTACAGAGATTAACGATTCAAAGCTATTTCACACAATGAACTCAAAAGACTCAATCAGACGTCAACAGTTGTCACACAAATAATAATAAATTAGATATTTGAAAGAAATATGATATGCTTCACTCCATTAGTCAAATGTATGACTAATTACATATAATAATCAGTCTTTAGTTCCGATCGTCGAGGAGGCTAGGTTCTATTTAGAATGTATTTGTCTTTACAGATAATAATCAATCTTTTGTTTCGATCAACGAGGAGGCCAGATTATATTCAGACTGACTTTGCCTTTACGTGTAAAATAATTCAAACGTATGAGAGAGGTAACTTTATCCATGCATTATACTAACAAAATGCATAAAATATATTTTCACTTATTTTGTCAAGAGAACAAGTAAGATGCATTGATAATTTAGACACGTACTATAGACTTCATTACTCTAATCAGAGTTCAGCTTGAGAATGTAAACAAATATGAGGTTAATTGTGATTCTTCTGTTTACAATATATGTTGAGAAACTGTCCTTTGGTCTATTATGAATTCTTTCATGTACCAAACTGAATTATTATACCGGTTTGGGTCACAGATATGTTTTATTATCACGCTTTTTGTGAATTTAACATTTACATCGTGTCGAGTGTATATCTTTTCTTTTATATTTTATGCATTGTATAAGGATAGTACGAGTTTCGCTCTCAGTTGGTAAAGACTTTACACTCATATTAAAGTAAATGTCTTTAACATAACATGTACACAAAAATTTATGTTTGTTAAAAACTCGAAACATTTATATATACTTGTAGTATAGTGTTATAATATGGCGACATAGATGACAAGTTGACATTTCAAGATTTAGTCTATTAGCTGAACTATTTTCATTGTCGCTTTCATTTGCTTTATACAAAATAACTTTTTAGCGATATTATCATTTCCTACATGTTATTCAATTTGCACTATGTGTGTGAAGTTATAATGGGCTATCACCAAGATTAAATTTACTTCTGTATGGAAGAGAAGAATGTAGTCTAAAGGGAAAGGATGTCTCAAAAGAGATTTGTTATCACCCTTCTTAACAATGTTTCGTTTTTAGTCCGCCACCTCCCACCTAGAAAAAACCTCAGAGATTATACGCTACCTATTGCAAATCGTTATGTGTTTTAATGTGTTTTCTATATACGTGTTTTAAGTAAGTATGTTGTCTTCCACAACTAAACTTTGTACTCCGTAGAAAACTCATACGTCTTGTTGGTGAAAATATATTAGTATGTTCATGTGTTTTCTAAATACGTGTTTTATATATGTATTTTGTCTTTCACATCTAAACTGTATACTCCTTTGCACACTCCTACGTCCAATGGTATGTTAGTATGTTAGTGTGTTTATCTGTTTTAATGTTTTCTAAATACGTGTACCGCTCCGGTGGCCTAGTGTTTGGAACGTTGGCCGCGGAAGCTCGTGTGTTCGATCCCAGGCAAAGTCATACCAAAGACTTACAAAAATAATACTAACAGCTGCTTCGCTTGATGCTCAGCAGTAAGAGGTTACTGTTAGGAATGGTCGGCCTGGTGTCAGGATAATGTGACTGGGCGGGACTGGGTGGGACATGATGCCCCAGTGCTGGACATCACTATAAACTGCCTCACTGTAGACATCGTATGACTGAACAATTGTTAAAGCTACGTTAAAAATCCTTATCAAACAAACAAACAAACAAAATAAATACTTGTTTTATATATGTATTGTCTCTTCCACAACTAAACTTTATATTCCCTTGCACACTCCTACGTCTTTTGAATGATAATATATTAGTGTGTTTATGTGTGTTAATCTGTTTTCTAAATACTTGTTATATATATATATATATATATATATATATATATATATATATATATATATATATATATATATATATATATATATATATATATATATATATTCTGTCTTCCACAACTAAACTTTATATTTCCTTGCACACACCTTAATCTTGTGGGTGATAGTATATTAGTGTATTTATTTGCATGTGAGGAACTCAACTCATGTTTGTTTACTTTTCAGAAATGTACAAACTGTGACATACTCTTGTTTCAATCAGAGACAAGCGATTCGTTCTAAAATGATTTATTCGTTTATGCCAAAACTTTTTACCATTATGTCAAAGTCTCGCGGATCATGAGCGCTATTGGCATAATATTGTATAAGCCTCTCTTGTTCAGGGGTAAGCGTTACGTCCCACTTTGTCAAAGGGTATTGCACAACATATAATAACAACATTCTAACCCACTCCCCTCAGATACTTGCTATCTAGGAAATGACCGGCCACAGTTTAATTGCCCGGTTCGAGTATAGAATGTACATAGTAAACTAAGCTAATATATATTGAACAAAAAACTACCAGCCCCCGTAAAGATAAATAAACAATTTACTCAAATACATACACAGTGCAATTTCCTTTCATTAGGAATACACGTGGTTTTAGAATTAACTTTCACCGAATTACAAATAGATTGAATATAGAATTGAACAAATTTAGCCGTTCTATTACTGTTAACTTCATCAGAGAATCGAGAGTTCAATCAAATTCATCCGCGTTGTTCAATTTTCATAACCTGTTATCGTCGAACTGCGTTCTTTGCTCACTCAAATGTTGACCCAGAACACTGGGGATGAACTGGTCTCAGTTATTTCCTTTGTTATTGACCAGCGTAATAGGAGATTCTTTGAGTATTCGATTCTCACGTTCCCGCTGGCCATTTTTTTGTGGGTGCTAGGCAAATGCGGTGATCTGTTTGAACATTCTCCATCAGGTTGTCGATGACTGAGTTCAAAAACTCTCGTCCCTCCCTGGTCGCTAATCAAAGTTTCCATACAGCCAAGTCGGCAAAGAACGGAGTACACAAATATTGCTACAGACTTGGCACTCTTATCTGGAACAGCTGATGCTTAAGTCCACTTGGAGAAATGAGCAGTGACAGTAACTATATAATTGTTGCCGTTTCTGATGTTTCATGAAGGGGAACGATCATATCAATCCTGACTAGGCTCCATACTTTTTATGTTGAGTGGTGCAGCCTCCTTGCAGATTTTGGGATTTATGACATAACATTTTTGACAGGCTTTGACATGTTGGTGAACGTCGTTCTTCATTCATTTCAAGTAATAACAGTCAAGGATTTCGGCTAACGTTTTATCTCTGCCAAATCAACCACCAGAAATTAAGTTGTCACGACAGGCCTTCAAAATATTTGGCAGTCGGCTTTATGTGGAGAGCTTGCTTTTCCCCATGTTAAAGAATCTCCCTTTTGCTGCTCGATATGGCTTAGCTGTTTGTCTGAACTGAGACTTGGCATTCACACATTTCTCTGGAGGTAGGTCGTAAATCCACTGGGGGTACCTTTGTTGTGTTGCAGTGTAGAATCTCAAAAACTGGCGATACAGTTGGTCTTTCGTGGTTGAAAACTGAAAAATAAACAGTTATTTAATATACAAGTGGGGCATATTCTGGACTGAAGGGGTATGGTCTGGCCCTGGCTATTTTACACCCGCGGGCATAGTTTAGCCTAGGACACTTTATCCCCCGGAGTATACTCTGGCCTGGGCCAAACTATACCAGGGTTTGATCGGGGCAGGGCTTAATTTGGCTTACTTCAACGGGTAATGTTTAGAACACTTCAAAATCAGATTATATCTCCATTTGTTTACAATAGCTTTTACCAAAACATTTTGGCGCACAAGATCCTAAAATGGGTATACATGTGTTCATATAAAATTAATTGAAAATGACGTAAACGCAATTTCTATAAGGATACGGAATGCACACTTTATTACCATAGTAGCAAAAATTAATGGATCCAAGATTGCATACTTCCAAATAAAATTAGGTGTCCAAACTTTCATAATTCCAAATAAAAGTACAAGTGGCTAAACTTGAATATGTCTATATGAATGAACAGAGTGTCCAAAACGTAAATGAATGTAATTGAAACCTTTACGTAGATAAACAAGAATCAGCCCCTTATGTGAATGCCACATATCACAGACATTTCTAAATGACAGGTGAAAATTGATAAAAGATAATCAACCTGTTATGAGATTTCCTCATATCACAGGTATTTTTAAATCACGACATGTTCTGTGACTACCACATATTACAGACACTTTTAAATGATGACATGTTTTGTGAATGCCACATATCACAGACATTTTTAAATGATGACATGTTCTGTGATTGCCACATATCACATACAGTTTTAAATGATGACATGTTCTGCGATTGCCACATATCACAGACATTTTTAAATGATGACATGTTCTGTGATTGCCACATATCACAGACATTTTTAAATGATGGCATGTTCTGAGATTGCCAGATATCACAGACATTTTTAAATGATGACATGTTTTGTGATTGCCACATATCACAGGCATTTTTAAATGATGACATGTTCTCTGTGATTGCTACATATCACAGGCATTTTTAAATGATGGATGTTCTGCGATCGCCACATATCACAGGCAGTTTTGAATGACAGGTGACAATAGATAAATAATAATCAACCTGTTATGCAATTGCCACATATCACATGCATTTCTAAATTAATGTTATGATATATAAAACAGTAAGTGCACTAATGCCAACAGCTAAGTTGTCTCCAAGGAAAATGTATTATTTTGCATCCCAGAGACAGCCTAAGTATCTCCTCTCCTTCTTTCTCTACGTTGATGATCAATTATAGTCAATTATTTAATTAGTGTACTGTAGAACTGATTGTACTATGGACTGTCTGACACTAATTAGTTAAATTAACACTAATTAACAAATATATCACGTCTGTAGAATAGGACACTAATTAACAGTTATATCACGTCTGTAGAGTTGATATCAGTTTGAGAATCAAAATAATGATAACCCATTGTTGTGTGTGTGTGTGTGTGTGTGTGTGTGTGTGTGTGTGTTTTAGATTTTTATCGTAGCTGAAACAAGTGTTCAGTCATATTGCTACGATGTCTGCAGTGTGACAGTTTATAGTAATGTCTAGCACTGGGGCAACATGCCGCAGACATGTAGCATGATGTCTCACCCAGTCACATTATCTTCTTATTTTTATCTATGGTGCTCCACATGTTTGCAAAATCTTAGTGTCAGGAATTTCACGAATGTTTGTGTCCTTATTGAGTATTTTTTTCTACTTATATGCAGCCATATAGCGTACAATTTAAGGGAAACAACTCTTTAATATCTTCGAAGCAGCGAAGCCAAGTTGTCTCCACTGATCTACCTATCCTAGTAAAACCATTAACTATGATCAACAATACTTTCAATAAATAACACCGTCCTCTGTCAAAGAGAGTTTACTTTAAAATAAACACAAAATCATTATAAAACCACAGCAACAATCAACACCGCAATCAACACCATTTTCATTAATATATTTATGAAAGAGAAATATATTCATGGTAAAGCAATAATCACACAAATATTGAACGATGTTCACATTTTACGCGGCACATCGGTATACGGAATGGTGTTCACAATTTAAAATGCACATTGGCAACTGTGAATGAGCACAATAATCGTTAATGCAATAATTTCTTGATTATCCTGGTCTTTAGTAAAGAATTTGATTTCGCGGACAAGGTGAATTAACCTTAATCACAATAATTTGAAGTTTATTTTGCTGCATAATTTACTTTCAGTTAAGATCCTAAATAAGTGTGTTAGATGTGCAATCCCTCACCAATGACATTTATTTTGTAAAAAAAAAAATACATACATAATATATATGTATGAGTATCTATTATACATTCAAATCAAATAAAGTAAACATAATTGGTTTCATTTGATTGTGCGATATTAATTTTTCACTCGGAAATCCCTATACTTAATGATAACTTTCTATGTCTTAGAGAGGATACTGACATACATACTGGATCTATTGTTGGGTCTTAGCTTTCTATATAATTGTTTTGTACTTGAAAAATTACTCATTTATACCATACCATTCAAAGCTGAATCAGTCATTATTGAGATCAGTTTTGAAGTTTGGGTAGATTTATTAGTTTTTACTGCAATAATCTGAATTAGTCTTATTATTCGGATCAGTTTTTAGTTTGGGTAGATTTATTAGTTTTTACTGCAATAACCTGAATTAGTTTTATTATTGAGATCAGTTTTTAGTTTGGGTAAATTTATTAGTTTTCACTGCAATAATCTGAATTAGTCTTATTATTGAGATCAGTTTTTAGTTTGGGTCGATTTATTGGTTTTTACTGCAATCATCTGAATTAGTCTTGTTATTGAGATCAGTTTTTAGTTAGGGTAGATTTATTACTTTTTATTGCAATAATCTGAATTAGTTTTATTATTGAGATCAGTTTTTAGTTGGGTCGATTTATTGGTTTTTACTGCAATCACCTGAATTAGTCTTATTATTGAGATCAGTTTTTAGTTTGGGTAGATTTATTAGTTTTTAATGCAATAATCTGAATTAGTTTTATTATTGAGATCAGTTTTTAGTTTGGGTCGATTTATTGGTTTTTACTGCAATCATCTGAATTAGTTTTGTTATTGAGATCAGTTTTTAGTTTGGGCAGATTTATTACTTTTTATTGCAATAATCTGAATTAGTTTTATTATTGAGATCAGTTTTTAGTTGGGTCGATTTATTGGTTTTTACTGCAATTACCTGAATAAGTCTTATTATTGAGATAAGTTTTTAGTTTGGGTAGATTTATTAGTTTTTACTGCAATAATCTGAATTAGTTTTATTATTGAGATCAGTTTTTAGTTTGGGTCGATTTATTGGTTTTTACTGCAATCATCTGAATTAGTCTTGTTATTGAGATCAGTTTTTAGTTTGGGCAGATTTATTACTTTTTATTGCAATAATCTGAATTAGTTTTATTATTGAGATCAGTTTTTAGTTTGGGACGATTTATTGATTTAATTTGTATTACTGCAATAACAAAGTGCTCATTAATACATTTTTGCCAAAAAATCAATAATATGGATTTATTCAATGACATTTTGGATTATATCACTGTAATGCATTGAAAGACCATTATCACATCGATGCACTTTATGCCTTTGGCAGATTAGGATGTATTCAATATTATAATTTATTTGTGGAACACCAGTGGAACTCAGTTGGAACATCACCTATTCTGACCTGTGATAGAACTTATGGGACTATTTGGTATTTAATTGACATATTCGGACTTGTGATAGAACTTCTAGGAAAATATTTTATTTAATTCACAATATTGTGATTTTTGAAAATAAAAATTTATCTTTCTTTCATAGAGAAATAAGTGTCTAAACTGATTATGTCTTTTTTAAATTTAGCTCAATAAAGGTAACTAAAACGAAAGATTAAGCAGTAGTTTAAGCAAATACGACATTCATATTGCAAGAAGTGAGGTATGTTGTTAAACTACAATATATTAAGCATCAGTTCAAATTTCCATTTATTGTGATCTTGAAAGTACAATGTCAAACTGATTCAAAGATTTAAGTAATGTCGTAGTTTATCAAGCTTGTACAGCGAAACTAGTAAACTATTACTTCAAGTAATGCTGTAGTTTATCAAGCTTGTACAACGAAAACTAAGAAACTATCGTTTCAAGCGTCAGTATCAGGGTAATTTGTGATATCTAGTTATCTATTGGTTAGAGAGTTTATGACTATTTTCTAGTATTTGACGAAATGTTAGTGTCAGATAGCTAGATCTGGGTACCACTACAATGTATTAAGAACTGCGAATTCCATATTATTGGTATTCACAGACGACAACACGAGACAAGTCAAATGAACTTGAATGTGTCATATTTGCGAGGAAGAGATTTCAGGTTTTAAAGTTAACGATCATGATTATGTAAGCGAAGAGTACAGAAATCCTGCTCAAAACGACTGCCATTTGAATTCATAATATGCAATGATTTTAGCTAATTCCTTCCTATTTATTTGGATTTGATTCACAGCTCTTTAGCAATGCATTTGCGAGATATGACATTGATAATGAATACAGACGAAAAATAAAGTTCATTTTCGAATGGAGATTGTACTTGTGGACGGCAAGAGAGCTATAAGTCACGCATTTGAGCATCTGACAAAAACAGATTGAATGCTTTGTGTGTGCGTTTGTGTGTGTGTGTGTGTGTGTGTGTGTGTGAGAGAGAGAGAGAGAGAGAGAGAGAGAAAGAGAGGGAGAGAGATTGAGAGAGAGAGAGAGAACATTGGATTTTTAATATAGCTTTGAAACATTTCACAAAGTCAGTCTAATTGTCCCTTCAACAATAATTATCTACCTAAACAAACCATAAAATCAATTTCATACAAGCGAAAACCAGGAGAAGACCGGCTAAAAATTTTGTTGGAAAAAGTGGGTGAACCCAGAAATAAGAGAAAGGAAGAACCCTATTGTTTAGTTCATGGGTTAAGGTTACTGGAATAAGAAAAATGTTCTAAACATCAGTTATACATAACATGTCTGAACCAAACATTATGGGTTCAAAAGGCCAAGGTCATTGACAAAAAGCAGAAAAAGGTTTACGTACAGAAGTTTCAGTCATCTATATTGAGAACTGTTCCACATAACTTAGGTGTATAATGTGCAATTCATGGTATGTGTGTTTTATTTGGTTTTTGACCTTCTTCTCAATTGGGAGGTTTGAAATACCAACTGGACTTAATTACATGCACAATGTAATGATTTTAGTGTCCAATGAACAGTTGTAATAATTTTTATTTATCTGTTTTTTTTTACAAAGTGTTGATGCAACATCTGATGATTGGATCATTTGGGAGGCTGATCAATGATGAAGAAAAAACATCCCAACTGTTGAGCAAAGATCATAGAGGTCCAAGGGATACAATTATGGAGCAGGTCCATGGCCAAACAAGGTAAGTAACTGTTAATATATAACATAAAATTATTCCTTCTGTCTTGGTTGTTTGTGTTGTTTTTGCTATACTGGTTTTAGACCGAAAAACGTATTGGATTTCTTTTTCTCTATTGGCAGATAGGACACGTTTTTTTATCACTACTACTAAACTGTTTGGAAGATTACTATTGCCATGAAACTTTACACACACATTATTTTCTATGGTATAGTTAGTCCTGGATGAAAAAGGTTTGCTCACACATCCAAGATGGCTTCCACATTAGCCATTTTGAACATATCACAAATGAATTCCTCCTTATGCTGTCCAGTTGTTCCTCAATGAAAATGGTGCTAATGAGATCTAGTATGATCATCATGGCAGCCATCTTGCTATCGCTACTTTTCCTGAATGGATGGTCATATCAGCATGGAATTTTAAATAAAAGACTTCTTATGGTGTCTCGTTAGTCCTAAATGAAAATAATGCATCTCTAAGGTTTAATAAGGCTGCCACTGTGGTCAGCTTAAAATCATATTTGCATTACTTGTCTTGAATGAATGGACATTAAAATGGCGCTGATCTAATAATGTCCAAGATATGGTCATCTGGAATATCTTGTTTTAACTACTCTTAAATGGACATTCAATTAGGCATGGGGTTTTAATTGGAAGAATTCTTATGATGTCTAGTTAGTCAGCAAAGAAATTGGTGAGAAACTGATGAGCAGAATGGCTGCCACAGCTGCCATCTTAAAAAAAAAACTTGTTATAGTTTTTCTTCTTGAATTGACAGAAATATTGCCATGTGGTTTTCACCAGAAGACGTATTATGTCTAGTTGGTCCAAATGAAAATGGTGTTGGTCTGGCTTCCAAGAAGTCACCATGGCAGTCATCTTTAAAAATGTGTTATTGTTACTCTATGTAGGTTGATTCTTATTTGTGTGTGACACAGAGTTCCAACACCAAGTATTTAATTTCATTGATGTTCTTAATATGTGACACTTATCAGCTGGGGCTGCTAGTTCTCCTCAAAAATGCACTGATAATGATTGTTTTGCATGGTTATGCGGCATGCTATAATACAGAATTAGTCTATTTTCAGACATGAACCCTTATTACACCATGTTTGTACATTACATGTTTCTTGATTTTCATTTCCATGCATGTAGATTCAATAAGGTAAAAGGAATACATATTGACAACAACAAATACTCTGTTGACGTAATTGACATTGTTTGGGTTGAAATTCTGTTGCATTTGGTGTACATGCTCTAAAATCTTGACAGATGACATGAATTGTTAATATTCTATTACCATAATATGGATTGCTTTTTACATTCTTGGATGCAATGTTTTCTCTAAAAGAATATTTGAGTATAATATCTGGGACCAAATTTCTAATAACTATATTTCTAAAAGCTTCGTTATAATGTTCCTGTGTTATGTTTAATTTATTATCGTGTTCTATTTGTATGGTCTATCAGTGTTACGAAATGCCCGATATGGCCCATTTAGAACTCCATACTTTCATAATAATCAAGGTGTTTTGTTTCACGCGCCGTAATATTTTTGTAAATATAATTTTTCGTTGTATCGCGTGACGCCTTTATTGCTTGCGCAGCACGTGCGAGTTATGTATTAATGCACATGACTAAACATATATATATATATATATATATATATATATATATATATATATATCAGGTAGAAATTTTGAATTGCACAGCCACTATAGAGAGAAGCTCTAAATGTATTCAGCTGTCGGGGCAGGCGCCATTTTAAGTTAGAGCCAAAGAGTTGGGTGAGTTGTATGTTTTTAATCAACTCTTTTTTATTGTTATGATTATTTTTTAGTTTCGTGAAAAACGTTCATTGTTGTATTAGGTGGTTGCGTTATTGTATCATACTTGTAATGCAATTTATTAAAAGGATATGACCTATTCAATTTGGAATCGAGGTCATTTTATCTGGTCGCTACTATGTCTAATGTTGAAAACATAATATGTATGTATTAATGTATTAGTAAAACGTATTTTTATTGTAATTGTATACCATTCCTACGTCATATTTCAGACGGGTTATGTTAACCCATTCGTAAATATCATATATTCTTAAAGTATTTCAAATTAAAGCAGTTACAGTTAAAGCAGACTATTGGGAAAGTTGTTTCTTTTCCATATTCAGCTCGCTGAGTATGAACAGCCGGATGGGCTTGTGAATATTATGACATCTGGTGCACCATTACGAGTTTAAACCAACAGTTCAGTGCCAACGTAGAGGTACATGTCTGGAGGGTAGAGTGACCATGCCGGAAAGCAGGCCGAGTCAACACGTAATTTACAATAACAGTAGTGTTTGACTACATGCATTTTTCAATAACAGTAGTGTTTGACTACATGCATTTTTCAATAACAGTAGTGTTTGACTACATGCATTTTCAATAACAGTAGTGTTTGACTATATGTTTTTTTCAATGACAGTAGTGTTTGACTACATGCATTTTTCAATAACAGTAGTGTTTGACTACATGCTTTTTTCAATGACAGTAGTGTTTGACTACATGCATTTTTCAATAACGGTAGTGTTTTGACTACATGCATTTTTCAATGACATTAGTGTTCGACTGTGCATTTTTTGTCATAACAGTAGTGTTTTGACTACATGTAAATTGTAATGACAGTAGTGTCTGACTAAATGAAAGTTTGCAACAAGTATTTGACTAAATGAAAGTTTGCAGAAAGTATTTGATTATATGATGTTTGCAAGTATTTGATTATATGAAGTTGCAAGAAGTATTTGACTACAAGAAGCTTATATGAAGTTTGTAACAAATATTTGACTACATGAGTTTGACATAGTAGCCAAATCATATTTATTATTTGTTTTCTATTCATATTATATGCTTTTGTGTCTGTTATTTTCGTGTCATTAGTGTGAGTGTTTAATACATTTTCATTGCCACTCACGAAGGTGTGTTATTTCTTAAAACCCTGCCCAGTCTAAAATCTCAGTTGTAAGATTTTCATCACCTGACAACAGGTGTAACAAAGGTGCAAGGTAACAGAAGTGTAATAATCTTCCCCCATTCATAAATCTAATTTAGAACCACAGGTTGGTTGTTCAGTGAAATTAAAGTTTCCTCCATGGTGTTATTAATGAACAATGAAAATAAAGATAGAGGTATGCCACATGGTGTTTTTAATGACACATGAAAATAAAGATGTCACTGGTGAGTTTTACTGAATAGAGATCATCCCAATCTAACTGAATGTTGTGTGCTCATTCCCAGGAAGCATAAGTGACTGATTTATTGGCTCGCAGAAATGTCCAACGAATTTTGATTAGCTTGGGTACAATGTTGGTTATAATTGATGAGGTATGTACAGCAGAGGAAACTTTTATCCAAAACACTAGTCAGACAATGGCATTTGTAGCAAAACTGCTGAATAATATATGCAGTATGGGAACTCGTTTAACAAATTCAGTAAAAGCAATCTTAAAGAAAAAATGTCTTTTTACAGATCCACCTTATACACAAACGTTTGTAAAATGTCCCATAGTTGGCATTGACAATGTAGAACTTCAATGGGATACCTCCATAAGTGATGATGGCGCGCAAATCACGTGATATGAGATTTAAAAAGACACCTCCACAAACCCTGGCTGGGAATTTGTAACAGACGTCAAAAGTCGTAAGAACCAATATCTTGTCAAAAACCAAGGGGCCCCGAGTGGCCGAGTGGTCTAAAGCGATGTCCGTTACGGACCACTGCCATCTCACCTCTGTCTGCGTGTGTTCGAGTCTAAGATTCGGCAAATGTAGTTATGTGAGAAAGCTTGCCAGTAGCATCTCGTGGGTCGGTGGTTCTTTCGGGGGGTTGTCCGGGTTCTTCCTCCACCAATGATAATGGCCGCCATATATGGCCTATATTGTGCTGAAAAATGGCATTAAACCATAAAAAACAAACAAACAAACTTGTCAAAAACCTTGAGGTGTATGAGTACATGTACTACTTTGCTGTTGCTGCCAAGAATGTCAGCAACCTGTAAAATGGACAAGCCTGTTAGACTGCATAAACGACAATGTAAGAATTCCGAAGTATTTCAACATATTTCATTAACTGGATAGATCACAAATGTCAATATATTTCTGTATCTGGATTGTGCTCAGATTTTGCGATATCATTTACAACTGAATTTATTATTTTGGAAAGAAAGTCTCAAACAGAAAAATATTTCCCCCGAGTTATTTGCAAAAAATACTAATTAAATTGTCCCCATCTTTTCTTGTTTTCTTTAATGTTTTTAATTTTCTCTTATGCTGTGCATACAGCAATATTGTTAAACGAGAATTGAACAGGATAAAGGAGTGAGACTATAGTACCTTATTTGTCATTGTTGAGAGCAAAAGTTGAATTGAGTCTGTAGACAGTACCTTAAATCACAGCCTGAAACGTTTAAAGTAAGTTTATTTTATTTCAAAATAGTTTTCAGAATTCACTCATGCACACATATTGAGAATATCGTTTTAAACTCCTGTTCCTAAGACCATAAGTTTCTTGAAAACGACAATGTTTTTGTTTCATTTTAGCTATACTGGTCATATACCATAAGAAATTCTAGGATGATTTGTTGCCTTTCTGCAATCTGTATATTAGTACAAGTTTGTTATCGCTAGTTCTCCAGAACTAATTGGTGGACTGCTTTGAATCTTGACACGAAGTCAAACCACATGGTCATGTTTGTCTGAAATTACAATGGTAAAACACGAACAGCCGATATCGCCACTATAGCAGCCATCTTGAAAATCTTGTCCGAACTTCTGAACAGAAGGTGGTGTTTTCATTGTAGTGATATGTCTGAGAAATTATTAAGCTACATTAAAAATTCAAATCGTGCACACACACACACCTCCCATGGGGGGGGGGTCTTATATGGTCTGCTGCTATTGCATTATTACAGAGCCATCATGGATTCCTAATCACTAGCTTGCAGATTTAAATCCTACCCATATATCAGCCTGGGCTGGCTGCTGTGGTATGTATACAGGCTAATAATTTCTCTTGCATTTGGATGCTCAATGATCATTATTTGCTGATTTGCCAGTAAACTCAGTTAATAAATCAATGTGTGTGTAACATTTGCATTGTAATCTGTATTTTTCTCACTAAGCTGAACCATCTCCACCAGTTGGCCCACTGAAAGTCCTAGATACCCAAAATGATAGTTTAGCATTGACCTGTAACCCCGGTATAAAAGATGTCATTTCTCCAGTCACAGCATACGTTGTTTAACAAAACGAGAGCTACAGACAAACGTGGAACATCATCAAGCATACTGGGCCAACTGAACATAAGCTGGTCCTGAATGGCCTTCAGGAGGGTCGGGAACACTATTTCCGTGTTAGTGCTAAAACTAGAAGGGTCGGGAATACTATTTCCGTGTTAGTGCTGACAATGCCATTGGAAGGTCAGAGCCCTTTGAAATGGACAACGGATTGAAACCACAAATACCACAAATGTTACCTTGACAAAGTTTTACTACATATTACTTTTTTTACGTCCAAAGGGTTTGATAAATTTAGTATCGTTTTACTTCCAGAGCGTTTGATAAATTTAGTATCACTTCTTTCAAAGCGTTTGATAAATTTAGTTTCACTTCTTTCATTTCCACCCACTTGTAAAGCTCAAATATAATCTTTAGATTTTATAAATATTAATTTATTGTTCAGGCTTTTCAAAGCAAACATAATTAACATTAAAGTATAATTGCTTCTGATGTATTATTGGTATAATGTTGGTCATTTTATTATCTTGAATTTAAATATGTTGTTTATGTACACTGTATTAATTTAACAACATTGACTTTAATGTATTGCGCTATTTCAAAAGGTTACATACCTTACATACTGGTTACAATGTCAGTCAGACATTCTTATGGTTTGATGTAATCATAAATACCAAGTTAGACATTTTGATCGGTGCATTGTTTAAGGACTAATATTGCAAACCTTCTAACCCTTACGAATTGAATGTAAGTACAACTTGTTAAAATGAAATTAAATTGCAGACATAATGAATAATAGCAAAACAATAGAAAAAGTGTTGCAGAGAAAACTGCCTTTAGCTTCTCAGGGTTTGTTTGAGATCCAGATTTTTATAAACGCTGGTAATGTTGCTAGATTTTATTTCTACACATATTCAAATCAGAAGCTTTTCGCAGCATTGTAACATGTAAGATGTTAGCTGGGTAAGTTAATGGCCAAATAAATTAAATTGTTTGCTGGGTATTGGAAACAATTTATTTCCTTTTAAGTTTTTGTACCTAGTATTTTCTCGTTCATTTTAGATCATTCCCTTCAATATGTACTGTTATTCAGCATTCCTAAAGCAGATGAGTACTGACGTAAAACTAGATTATCTCCCTTTATCATTCCCTTCAATATGTACAATATGTAAAACTAAATTATTCGAACAGATCTCACTTTATCACCTGTTTTTTTTTAACGATTTCCAGTTAGCTCGAAAGCCATATATATATATATATATATATATATATATATATATATATATATATATATATATATATATATATATATATATATATATATATATATATATATATATCTATATATATATATATATATATCTATATCTATATATATCTATATCTATATCTATATATATATATATATATATATATATATATAGATATATATATATATATATATATATATATATATATATATATATATATATATATATATATATATATATATATATATATATATATATACAGAACAATCCTTTATATAATTTATACCTTGTATAAAAAAAAACTGCCAACACAAGAAGAGGAAAGTCTAGGTAAGGTCCACAAGAATAGTGTAAGTTTGTAAATAAAGGATTTTTATATGCCTGCCTTAAGGTAGAGTGTACGCTATGTATATAATCTCTCCTTTCAATTTTGTTTGTGCACAACAACTCTAGTTGACCTCAGCATACCGTTTACAGACTTTGTGGATGACATGTCTTGGGATAATAAAGGAGCATATTGATTTTGAAGTCGACAGGTCAGAGGTTATTAAAATATATTTTATAACATGGTCGTGTGAGAAAATAGTGCTAAAGTAACAACCTAGGCTGTTGCAATTGAGTTATGGTATGACCCTGCATCTTTCTAGCATCATCCATCAACACTTGTTACCACTTAGGAGAAGATATTTATGTTTCAATCGAACTTGAAATGGTGATTTATACTGTTGGAAAAATCTGATAATGAGGGAGAGTTATACATAATGATGTTATCTTGAGAATTATTTATTACCATAATTCTGATCCCATATTTTATTTTCTCTAGTGTAAATGCTTATATCGTTCAAGCTCTTGTACATCTTCAATAATGAGCATGATCCACAAGTACTAATAGGGGTGTTGCCACTCTTCAAGCTGTACCTTTGATATGAGTTTGATCTTACTTGTAATGTGTTCGTACATGTCTGATAAATGAAAGAGACATGTATGCATATTAAAGAGGTGATTTTGGATCTGATTGTTGAGTTTGTTCACATTCTAAGCTATTTTTGGTATGTTTTTGATAAAACTTGAAATGTTGGTCTGTATCATCAAGATTTAGGATTATGTTCAATAATGACCGAGAACATATTATTGATGTAATTTGCATCTAATTGGCTGATCATGTTATCATCCATGTTTATAATCTCATTTTGCCAAACTAGGACTATGTGCTATTTAAAAATTTCAGTAATGTGCAAGATCCATGCATATTAAAAGGGTGATCTTGCACCTGATTGGCTAAGCTTATTCCCACTATGGATGCTCTAGTTCTTGTCTGACTTTGACTTGCATCATGAAATGTATTATTATGATTAAGATCTTCACATACTGAGGTCATCATGTCATATGATTGGCTGAGTACCATGCTACTTGAGAGACTAGTTATTTTTGAAGCTTAATCAGAATAGGTTAATGGGTCACTATCATCAAGATGTTGAATGAATTTTACTATGGCTAAGTCATATGCATGCATTTTATTACGGCAAAGTCCTATGTATGAATTTTATGACGGCAAAGTACTATGCATGAATTTTATGACGGCAAAGTCCTATGCATGAATTTTATGACGACTAAGTCCTATGCATGAATTTTATGACGTCTAAGTCCTATGCATGAATTTTATGACGGCAATGTCCAATGTATGAATTTTATGACGGCAAAGTATTATGCATGAATTTTATGACGGCAAAGTCCTATGCATGAATTTTATTATGTCAAAGTCATATGCATGCATTTTATTACGGCAAAGTCCTATGTATGAATTTTATGACGGCAAAGTACTATGCATGAATTTTATGACGGCAAAGTCCTATGCATGAATTTTATGACGACTAAGTCCTACGCATGAATTTTATGACGTCTAAGTCCTATGCATGAATTTTATTACGGCAAGTCCTATGCATGAATTTTATTACGGCAAGTCCTATGCATGAATTCTATGACGGCAAAGTTAAAAGCATGAATTTTATGACGGCTACGTCCTATGCATCTCAAATGCATGAATTTTATTACGGCAACGTCCTATGCATGAATTTTATTACGGCAAGTCCTATGCATGAATTCTATGACGGCAAAGTTCAATGCATGAATTTTATGACGGCAATGTCCAATGTATGAATTTTATAACGGCAAAGTATTATGCATGAATTTTATGACGGCAAAGTCCTATGCATGAATTTTATTATGTCAAAGTCATATGCATGGATTTTATTATGGCTAATTCATATGCATGAATTTGTGATGGCAAAGTCCCATGCATGAATTTTATGACGGCAAAGTCCTATGTATGAATATGTGACGGCAAAGTCCTATGCTTGAATTTATGATGGCAAAGTCCTATGCGTGAATTTATGATAGCAAAGTCCTATGCATGAATTTTATTATGGCTAAGTCATATGCATGAATTTTATTATGGCTAAGTCCTATGCATGAATTTTATTACGGCAAAGTCCTATGCATGAATTGTATTGTGGCAAAGTGCTATGCATGAATTGTATTGTGGCAAAGTGCTATGCATGAATTGTATTGTGGCAAAGTGCTATGCATGAATTTTGCTATGGCTAAGTCCTATGCATGTATTTCTTAGGTTGCCTTGCACGAGATTTGAACAATGTTTTTACCACTGTATTGAGCAAGTTCCATCAACTGGCCTATGAAGATCTTGGTCAATTATGATAAGGAATGAAATTCATGCATATTAAGTAATGTGACCTTGTATCCATTTAGTGGAGTTTGTCAACAGTATAGCAAATATATTTTGGAGCAGATATTGACCCGACTTGTTAATTAGCTGATTTTGATTAGAAGTAAAATATTGGAATGTTAATGAGATAATCTAGTACCTAATTGGATGTTAATTAGTTGTTAATTAGCTGTTGGCTGAATTTGATTAGAAGTCACATCTTGGAATGTTAATGAGGTAATTTAGTGTCTAATTGGATGTTAATTAGTTAATTAGTTGTTGGCTGAATTTGATTAGAAGTAAAATCTTGGAATGTTAATAAGGTAATCTAGTATCTAACTGGATGTTAATGAGGTAATCTAGTATCTAATTGGATGTTAATTAGTTGTTAATTAGTTGTGTGAATTCGATTAGAAGTAAAATCTTGGAATGTTAATGAGGTAATCTAGTATCTAATTGGATGTTAATGAGGTAACTATTATCTAATTGGATGTTAATTAGTTGTTAATTAGCTGTTGGCTGAATTTGATTAGAAGTAAAATCTTGGAATGTTAATGAGGTAATCTAGTATATAATAGGATATTAATGAGGTAACTAGTATCTAATTGGATGTTAATTAGTTGTTAATTAGTTGTTGGCTGAATTTGATTAGAAGTAAAATCTTGGAATGTTAATGAGGTAATCTAGTATCTAATTGGATCAGCTTGTTATTCTCTAGATTCCGAATTCAATTTGAAGTTTGTTCCAACTTAAGTTTATATTATCATTGACATACATGGGTTTTATATATAAGTGAGATCAGTGTATTGTATTGGCATACCTAGATCAAATTGGTTAAGCTCATGATATAGAAAATGTTTGAAAAATAGCATTAGCTAGGTCAAGTTTTTTCAACACTACATAAGACTGCTCAGTTAAATGGTTAACTTCTGAGAAGTTGTGCCAGATGAGCTATATCAGGACTGCAATGGCCACTGTTTTCATGTTGTTGCTGATTTGTTTTAAAAATGATAATAAATTGATTCTAACGTTAGATTTTCATTTTCCAAGATTAAAAGATACCTTTCAGATGTAATAGCTATGTAGCGTTTGCAAAGGTTGGGGTGGAGTACTTCCAAGATATTAATTAAAATATTATGGAAGTTCCACCCTGGCTCGTGAAGTTATAAAGTTAAGTTACTGACGAAATAGATGTACAGCTCTGGACCCCCAGTCAGCACTGCCGACGGTTAAATTATATATAACACGAAGATGAAATTCAAAGTAAAAACAATTTAATAAAGTCGATAATTTTAAATGATAAACTCAATCACTCGTCCTCCAAGTGACAGCCTACTTCATCTCGTAATTTTCAGTGTGAGTTCGATTTTCCCCTGGCCTTTGGTTCTACTCATCTCTTTATTTCGTTCCTCCCACTCCTCCAGGACGTCACCTCTCCCGACTTCTCTCCTTCCTTCTCTTTTCTTCCGTCTCTCTATCGGAAACACTGGGACCACTATCACTGGTCTGTCCCTCAAAGCTTCCTGTGAAAACCACAAGGCGTTAAGATATGGTTTATCGAATCTCACCTCACACTAAATCATCAATTAACCATCAGATAAGGCTATTACGTTTTAGGTCACGCATACATACACATCGAAATTCCCACACACTTCTTACAGGGTAAACAATGGTGTAATAACACGGCATCATACATACATCAATACATTGTGTCACATCCGTATATCCAAATATATATTTAATCTCACTGTACTATAATAGTACAACAAACAGTCGCATGACTGTAAACTACATTCCCACCAGCATACACACAATATTCAAATATTCATATTACTATTTTTTCACACTGCAACCATTTCCAAGCTACCATTCAATTCAGCAATGGCAAAATCTATAATTGCATGGACAAATGTGCTAGTCTACTATAAAATAACCACAGCGAGTTATAATAATATTAACTCTTACGACGGCTAGCAAGCAATATGATATGATTCTTTACAAATATCAACTCATTCTTCAAAATATACAAACATATTACTATCACAAAATAATTATTCCTACTACGATTCTCGTAATAATAATAAGTATATCTACGATCTACAATTAAATGCAGTCACATTCAGCAAAGATCGAACAACTGCTAACTTACCTTTAGAAGCCGCACTGAGAATCCTGTTCTAAGGTATTTTCCCCGCCAATAACGCATGGCTGATCGGAGCTGCTATCTTCTGGCAATCTCTCTAACGAAATATAGCGAACTAAATCTTGCTGGCAGGTCTAAGGATATCATACATAGCCAAATTAGGGTCCCGTCCCTATCTCGATTCTGATTGGGTAGCGCTGTGGTCCTATCCAATCGACTAAGCGACCAATTCAACCTGGCTGTCAGTCTGCGGAACAAGAAGATAAGGCACGTCCACTCCTTCGGGCAACTTCTTTGATCTGCACATTCGCTTCCACACTAAGGTGATAATTGCGCTTCTGACGGCCTTGGTCGGGCTTCCCACTCTAGCCACGTCAAACTTACGTAAGAGATAGTGTTAGCATGCGGTCATGTTTAACATTAAACAATGGCTTTTCCAAATTACTTTGATTATACATGTTTCTAATTCAATTTTGGGTCGCGCAAAACGCCACAAGCTACTAAAGTGGTTTTTGAATGGGCAGTTCTGAATGTTTGTGTTGTTACACCTGAATTTCAAGTTAACTTTGTAAATAAGAAAAGAGATTAGCTTCAATATGTAGGAAATACCAACTTTAGAATATAAGTGACGTATAAAGAAAATGAGAGAGGTATGATAGTATTGAGTGGTTGAGTTCTTAGCTAGCACAGCCAATGATAGAGGTATGATAGTTTTGATTGGTTGAGTTCAGTGAATGATAGAGGCAGTATAATTTCTGAACTCTGCATCTTCAGCTTTAAATTTCCTAATTGTTGGCAAATTTCATTGATAAGAGTCACGTGATGGGAATAGATATGAAAGTAAGTATTACCTTCTTGGCTATTTAACAGCAAGGGGACCCGAGTAGTCTAAAGCGCTCTCCGTTACAGATCACTGCCATCTCACCTCTGTCTGCGTGAGTTTGAGTCTTAGATTCGGCTAATGTGGGTATGTGAGAAAGCTTGCCAGTAGCGTCTCGTGGGTCGGTGGTTTAATCTGGTGGGGTTTCCCGGGTTCTTCCTTCACCATTAATACTGGCCGCCATGTATAGCCTGTCGTGTGCTGAACAACGGCGTTTAACCCTACAACAACTATTTAACAGCGAGTAAATACAAGCTATTCTACAACAATTCACTAGTCGATACTTTCCCCAAACATATAATGAAATTAAAGAAATATATGTATTGATCAAATACACAATAAAGCATACTTTTTTAAAAATGTATGATCTGTGTTCTACATTGTCATTGGGACTGCAGTGTATAGAACCTTTTATTGTGTAATCCAACAGTCAAATATATAAATCAGGATCTGCAGACATTACTGTTGGGAATGAACATATATTTTGTTGCTCCCATTTACTTTTGCAAATCGAAATAGCGTACTTAGGCCGATCTTACGGATGGCTACATGTAGGACCCAAACAAATGTAATACAAATGTCGTCCCATAATGACCAGTGATATTCATTTCAGTGCTGCAAAATGCAAATCTTCAGATGGTTTTATTAATTTTTCATTTTGCCTCATACTTTTTTGTTGTTGAGTATACTGAAGATAAGTTAATGTTTGCATTGAAAATTCTCTCAGTAAATGTACTGTTTTCATTTTCTCTTTAAAAGCAACTAAAGATTGTAAAAGTTGCTGACTCGACAGGATCCTCAGAATCAGGTCACTTAGGTGAGATATACTTTGGTATTGTTAACATATTTAGGGCTGTGTGTAGAGTTAGATTTAGTATCGATCTGGATATGGGATGTAAGAGAGTGTAATTGTTAACATTAATCTGGTAAGTGTTCTCAAAGAAATGTAATTTGCCAACAGATTTGCTTTAATCATCATACCTTTTCTCCTAATGTTAATATGATCTGGTAATGTGATTTGCTTAAATCATCATACAAATTCTTCTAATTTCAATATGCTCTGGTAATGTGATTTGCTTTAATCATCATACCTTTTCTCCTAATGTTAATATGATCTGGTATTGTGCTTTGCTTTACTCATCATACCTTTTCTCGTAATGTTAATATGATCTGGTACTGTGATACTTTAATCATCATACCTTTTCACCTAATCTTAATATGATCTTTTAATGTGATTTGCTCTAATCACCATACCTTTTTTCCTAATGCTAATACGATTGGGTAATGTGATTTGCTTTAATCATCATACCTTTTCTCCTAATTACCTTTTATCCTAATGTTAATATGATCTGATAATGTGATTTGCTTTGATCATCATACCTTTTCTCCTAATGTTAATATGATCTGGTATTGTGCTTTGCTTTACTCATCATACCTTTTCTCGTAATGTTAATATGATCTGGTGTTGTGATTTACTTTAATCATCATACCTTTTCTCCTAATGTTAATATGATCTGATAATGTGATTTGCTTTGATCATCATACCTTTTCTCCTAATGTTAATATGATCTGGTATTGTGCTTTGCTTTAATCATCATACCTTTTCTCCTAATGTTAATATGATCGGGTAATGTGATGGTGTTTCCAAGTTGTATGTATTTTAACAATTATTATTCACACGCAACGAGAAGTGTGACTAATGTATCAATATTACATAGTCTCAAGTCTGTCATTGATAAATTTTAAGCCTTAAACTTTGAACATAATTGTCTTTAATTAGTCTGCCACGAATAAGATTTTTTTGTTTGGATTATGAAAATGATGTAACATTATTCTACAAGTTATGTATACGGAATGATACAGTATTTTACTATTAGATAAATCAATAATATTTTAAACCAAACTTTTGGGCATATTTATAACATCGTGATGATGTGAAGAAAATGTATTGGTGATTTGTCAGATTCTTGGTGGTCTATTGTTAACATCTTAACTTAGGATGCATCCAAATTGATTTTATAATCTTGGCTAAATAATAGATTGAACATTGCCTTGATATCAAAGTAAAAAATATTTTCTTAGCCTTAAAGTTTCAAATATGCATAGCATGACATAGTTGTATATACGTTTTGTTAAACATCTTTTTAATATTTATCTTATTCTTTTCAGATGACGGAGCAAAGAAAAATACAAATGTCAGTTCTGATATATTTGCCAACATAGTATTCTAAAGCATGCAAGACATCTTCTTACCGTTCATAAGGAAGAGCCCAAGATCATCAAACTAACCGTTCTGAAGGAGAACAACAGGATAGGAGACTATTTAAAAAGTTTGAAGGAACTGAGAGCCCTTGTCAACTTTTTGCACAATGTAAAAGAACTTGAGAAAGGAGGCAGCAATATTGTAGTAGTGAAGAGGCCTAATAAAGAACGTCCACACTGTTATGACCTTTATGTCATAGATGAATTATGGAGACATTCCCGTGTCTGCTAATTCAACTCAGATCCTGGGAAGACTGAAGAGGCTAAATAAGAATACAAGTATGTTATTGTTTTAGTTTGTATCCTGCTTGAGAGTGCAAGTTTGGACAAAACTGAAGTGAGAATCATCCCTGATGATTTAAAAGTGCATGTGCTGATGTACGCAATGCTGTGGACATATATTGAGGTGTTTATATTTTCTTTTAGCAGCAGAGAGGGTGAATCCTACAACCTTTTTTTTTACTTTTTTGATTATACCCTATACCCTTCTCGCGAACCAGAAAAAAAAATGACAGTGATTGTATTCGCGTTTTCGTTGATGAATCATAAATGTCGCAACGTCGTTGTCACTCACCCTCTCTGCTGCTATGGGTTACGGTGATTTTAACCGAATATTTGATCCAGTCCTATACGATATCGTGTCCTCGGGCTGATAAATTTATCGTTACAAATCCGTGTGGTTTTGACTGAGCGTGACTAAAGAAATTTCTAAACTGATTATGATTCATATCACCGCAGCACCAAGTTTGCCAGATATTTCGTAGCGTATGAGTATCAACTCCGTTAAATACACACAACACATTGCAATTATCTCTGATCACTTTTGGAATCTGAGTGTAGCGTTGAGTGACATAGATCACGTCCGTGTTTTTATGCCTGCCTCGGGAAAATATTCTAGCTGGGTTTTTTTGTTTATCTAACATGACATCGTCGTATACCACTAAATTGTTAATACTTCCATCGATGTCTTCCACGGAAGGGGCTTCCTCTATATCAGTAATAAATTCAATAATATCATCACCAGCAATCTCTGAAGCGTTTTCATTAAAATCTTTTAGCACTTCATAGCATCGTTGGTCATCTACGCTAGGGGCAATTAAATACAACTTATCCCACTTCATCCATCTCATTATTAAATTGAGCAACAATTGCGTCTTGCCGGATCCAGATGGTCCGATTATAATTGCGCGGATAGATTTTGGTAGCGCTGCATGATGCTTAACTGGTTCTCTTGTTTTAGTTGCTGAAAAATCAATTATATTCATGCCGTTATATATAAATTATGGATCTATATTGTGTGAAGTGTAAAAAACGTACTGGCACAGATGACTTGACGACGATTACAACTAAAAATAACCGATCAGCGCTTTCTGGTAAATGCGTACAATGTAGTATAAAGAAATTTAGATTTGTTTCTAAACCCAAGGAACCTTTAAAAAAAAACGAGGAGGTGATATCGCTGCCAAATTAGCAAAACTCCCTGGAACCCCATGGGCAAAATAACCTGGAGAAAAGCACCTTCCAGGATATAGCTACTGTGGACCGGGAACAAGACTTGATATCAGACTCAATGATCAAAATCAGCCCCGACCCGGTGAGGAACCAATAAACGCTATTGATAAGGCCTGTCACCTTCATGATGTGGCTTATAAAAGCAGTAATTTGCAACACAGGCATCTAGTAGATGTGAAATTAATTCATGCGTTAAATGCTATTCCTGATAAATCTTTCAAAGAAAAATTGGCTTCCTTTTTGATAAAATCGGCTATGAAAAGTAAATTGATGTTAGGTGCTGGTAATTAATAACAACATGGAATCTATTTATTATTCCCCAAGAGGATACTGGAGGGGTAAATCAGCAATCCATAAACTCGCTAGCGCTGCAAAAGTGAAAAAGGCCACTGCGGCTCATTGGTTATCCAAACAGGCACTATGGCAAATTTATCTACCACCGCCTAAACAAATTAATGTCTCGCATTTTGATGTGACCGGACCCAATGAAGTTCATCAGGCTGATCTATTATTTTTGCCACATGACCACGGTTACAAATACGCATTAACCGTAGTTGATATTGCAAGTCGATACAAGGAAGCAGAACCGTTAAAAACAAAATCGGCCACTGAAGTAGCTTCTGCATTTGAAAGGATTTATCGACGAGGTCCTCTGCACTGGCCAAATCTATTACAAATTGATCCCGGCAAAGAATTTCAGGGTGTAGTGTTATCTACAATGAAAGATCACAATGTCACTATCAGACGGGGGCATACTGCACTGCATCGTGATCAGGCCATTGTAGAACGATTTAATCGGACTCTTGCTGAACGGTTATTTGGATATCAATACGCAAAAGAATTCATCCAAGAAAAAAGATCCCGTGAATGGGTTAAAAGGTTACCAGCTGTGATTACTGCACTGAATAACGAGATTACTAGAACAATTAATTTGAAACCTATCAATGCGATTAAAAAGAAGTCAATACCTGAAAAACCACAAAAAGATTCTAGCGTTTCCCAACCAATTCTTGGTAGTAATGTCATTGTGAGGTATTTATACGAACCAGGAGAGCTTGAAGGAGGCAGAAAAAGGGCTACTGATCCTATTTGGAGTATTACTGCACATAAGATATCTAGTATAACACGATCTACGGGTAGACTTCCAATCTATAAACTGGATTCAACTGCCCCTCAACGAGGATTTACTAGACAGCAATTACAAGTGATACCTGAGGATACTCAATTACCACCGCATGGGCTTAACTAGCACCGTTGCGTCTATTGCACTCAAGACAAGTCAACATCACATTGTTTCTGACATGACCGAAACTATTATTTTTTCTGTCAACGGTAAATTGGCGAGGATCTTTATCCGAATACTGCCAACGCATTATACAATTGCAACTTGCGCAGTGATTATTCTGTTGTTGCTTCAAAGTGATTATTAATTCAGCATCAATGTCAAATTCTCGTTGTTTTTTTTTGTCTTGTTGTTTGTAACCGGAGAGTTTTTTTATCAATAATATCATCTATTCTGGTGTCATTATCATCACCAATGATTTCATCATCCAGGACAATTCTTCGAAGTTGATTTATTTTTCGTACTCTGGATACTGAAAGATAGACTAAATTCGACCATTCTATGCGATTATCTACCATCCAAACAATTGTATCCGATATAGTTAATCCTTGTGAAGAGTGTATTGTTGCTGCATAACCTAGCGTCCACGGGGATTTATTAGCACGCAATGCATCTTCAACGACATTGATATCAACCAGCACAATATCATTTAATACTAAATTCTGTTTTTGAAATCCTTCGGATTTTGGGCCTGGAATATCAACTTCAATGTTCTGTTTTCGTGTATCTGATGGCCTATAACAGAGGGGCACTGGAAGTGTTGCAAATTTTTGTTTATGCAATTCAAATAATTTCATCTGAAGTGTGTCCCTGACTATTTTTCTACTTGCAATGATCAAATCATTTGGTCTCCATGCTTCCCAAAACTCATTCATTGGAGTTTCTGAAATTATTTCACGCGCTATTTCACATTGGATTTTATCCGGTTGTAATCTAATTACTTTCTTAAATTCTTTTAATTCATTATCAAGTGATCTATGATCGGTATCAATTTCTTCATAATAGTCTACAAAACCCTTTAGCCATTCATGTGGGGAAGCACCGACAAATGGTGGTGGTTGGCCGTGATCACCGCACATGACGATTTTTGTATTTTTCAATAACAACCACTCAAGAAATATTTTTAATACATCTAATGGCACTGTGTCTATTTCATCCCAAATGATAATTTCAGGAATAAATTTCTCTCCCATGCGCTCAGGAGTCCATTTATCTCCCTTCCATCGGAAAAAACTATGATAGGTACAGGCATTAACTCCTCTCTGTATCATCTCTCTTGCAAGTCTGTGTGTTGGTGTTAGTACAATCATGTTTGATTTTGAAACGCTAGCGTTTCTACGAAATAACTCAATTGCCCGGGTTGTTTTTCCCGACCCACCACAACCGTTTAAATAAACTGTTTTATATCTACAGATTGGATCAGAAATCGGTGGTGCACTAGAAAATTCTGAACACTGATTGCTTTCTAAGTAATTATTTTCAATGGTAACATCTGCTGATGGAATATAATCATGAAGCATTTCCTTCTTAATTCTCCATGACCCCCAATTCTCGTTGCCAGTAGCCTTAAAATCAGTCATTTTGCTATTTATGTAAAATGAATCAGTGGCGACTCTAACTGCGGTGGTAGGAAATTTATTGATCATTGAAAATAAATTAATAGAAGCATAACCAAGCATAGAAGCTCTCAAATGTGTGTACTGCGGATTGTATCCATCAGTGTAAGTAACAATTGTACCCAATTTGGTTCCATCGGACATAAATGCGTCCTTACGATTGACATATAGACCTTTATTCGTTAAATCCGCGATTACAAAATCGTATTCAGCATTGTCTATAATCAATCGTGAAGAATATCTCGTATTATCGTATTTACCACCCTGAGTGAATTTACCGATTATTCTTCGTCCAAGATCTTTTGCTTCATTGTTTCTGATTTCAAATATCTGTTTGGACCAATCCATGATTTGTTGTTCATTAAAATCAGGAAACAGTTTTCGCTCTTCGCTAATTATTTTTTCTAGATCAGGTTGTGGTAACCAGACTGATTTCTGTGCTCGATAGGATATAATTGCTTCACTGACAATTAATGATTTTAACATCTTACAATCAAGCATATACCGTAATAACACTATTGGCATCCAGTGTTTTTCAGACATGTGTTTACCAATCCAAAGATAACTACACGGATGAAGTCCTGTAGCCATTTCAAATGATACCACACAAGCGAATCCGGTTAAATCAAAATCAGGCAGTGGTCCATTAATAGCAACACGGGTCATTTCGTGTGTAGGGTGTCCAAATCGTTTGAAATATTTCTCGCATTCTCCATACCCGAGAAAACTTCCTGGATAACATGCAATCATATCAACTGAAATAACGGTATCAGCGGTGTATTTTGTATTCCATAATCCTCCATGGCTGTATTCAAGACAGGACAATTTGACATCTGATAAGAACTCACTTCGTGTTGGTTTCCACGCGTTTTTCTTTCTAGCAAAATGTGCTGCAATGGATGGTACTGTAAAACAGTTTGCTAATAATTGATCTTCGATTTCCTCCCCAGAAAACTCACTAGCTAGTTGTTTCATTTGATTATGCAGTTCTTCGGTACGATATAATTCTCCGTTGGGCCTTACAAACTGATCAAATCTACATTCTTCGTCTGAAGCACTATGAAATAGCCACATTGACACAGGATCGTTTTTACTCAAATGGTAAATAGCATCAAATAATTTCTGCTCGGTAAAACATTCTTCAGGTCCCAACCCTGTTTGGAAAATATATTTTACGGTTCTATCCCGTGGGAATATTGTTACTGCAGATGACCACGCGTGTTCATTATGATCAATAATTTCAATTGGGGCTCCATTTTTATTATATTTCGATTCGTATAATACTTCACCGGTGATTGTCCTTACCGTTATTGGAAATCTCAATGATGTTTCTAATTTAGCTATATCCTGAATTGTTGCTCCATGCTGTTTCACTGTCAGTTCCCATTCGGTTATTTTTTTTCGTCTTAGATCAGTTAGTTTATTTCCCCGGGACGCATTTGTGAAGTGTTCCATTATTCTTGTTGCTACACAATTGAGCCTTGACGAAGAATATTTCATGGGTGCTAGTTTTGCAATATCAGGTTTTTCATTGAGCGGATATATCCCGTAAACAACTGCTGTGGCAGGATAAGATCTTTCGTAGTAGGGTTTATCAAGTCCAGTCAACATTCCTGGTTTTGAATCCTGAGTCACAGTGACAGTTTTTTTGTCCTTAAGAATAGGCTCGTATTTGTCCCTAATGATCCATTTTCCATTATCACGGATAAGGAATTTTATTCGAAAAAAATTTCTTTCTTCCCCAAGATTTGAGATTATCACTGCTGCTTTTTCATCATTCATGGTAGCGTCAACAACACCATCAATTCGAAATGTTGACCAACAATGAGCTGCCCCATCACGCTTGAATTCATTAAAACAGTCTCTGATTTTACTAATCAAGGTTCTATCAAGAATTTTATTCTTTGGTGTATCAGAAACTCTATCAAGATTGAATTGAACACTTTTCCAAGGCGCAATTTTCGATAATCTCTCAAACTCCTCCATACTATAATTAAAACAAGTATTTAAATGAAAGAATTAAGTATAATGAATCATTGCAAATGGCTTATGATTGGATCAGTGACACCGTGTAACAAATCATGCAGAAATGAATTCTGTGGGTATCATATGCAAAGCTTTCGTCGTGGAAGCCTTGGTCCGTTACCTTGTATTCGATGTGGAGTTGGGGTCAGGGGAAAATCGCAATTATGTCTTAGGTGTGGTGGCAAACGATACAGGGAACTAAAACGCTATTATGATAAAAGAATAAAAAATACTGTCATTGACCCCAACGATGACAAAATTATAAAGACTCCTCAAGATTATATACAGAGACTTATAATTAAACCAAATAATGAATTAGAAAAATAGTGTTATTATACAAATGAACCAAGAATTCAGACCTCAATATTTGTAGAGCCTCGGTACAAAGGTTGCAACAGGACAAAAAATTCGATTTTCGTATGTCTATAACACTAAGGGAGACAACTCTTAAATATAACCAATGGATATAACCAAGGGAGTTATCTCCCTTAGATTGTGATTTAGCGGCTGGGTATTGTTTTATAAGAAAAGAAATATTTTCTTTTTTTTTAGTGTTTAAGTCAAATAATCTGTCTCATTTAAATACCTTGAAACACCATTAATAAGTAATTTAAGAAAATAAAATAACACCCTGTGGATTGCTGTATTAAGTTACCTTATATAATTTCTCCCTTAGATTGTGTTAACTTGTTTTATGGGTTATTGCGATTCAGCGGCTGGGCATTGTTTTGTAAGAAAAGAAATGTTTTCAAACAATTATAATCTTTTTTCTAGTGTTTAATGCAATTATTCAGTCTCATTTAAATACCGTGAAACACCATTAATAAGTAATTCAAGAAAATAAAATATCACACCTTGTGGATTGCTGTATTAAGTCGCTATATATACTATATGAATATTTACAACATATATATGTTAAAAAACGTTATTCTTTATGGACGTGAACAGTGGTCTAACGGTATCGTGTTTGGCTTGTAAACCCAGACAATTATTATTCACATGTTCGCGCCCCATAGCAGACACATTGTCTGATGGTGAAACGGTGGATGTTTTTTTTTTCTATTTAATTGAGGGGAGGGCGGGCAACCCTTCTGTGTGCACATTCACATAACATGCAAATCCATGCTATCAAATTTACGGTAGCGTGGGTTGTCGGTTTTTTGACAACTTACGCTACCATGAATTTGATTTCAAATTCATGGGTTGCATGTTGAATGTGCACACATACAATGCCCTAAAATAAATAACATCCATGGATGTAATTAGCTCTCCATCACATTTGGGTAGCCCCGTATGGTGTTCAAAATGAATTACCGGCCAAAAAAGGTTCGTGGATGCACATTGGGTATAAACCCAGAATGAATTATCGGCTAAAAGAAACGGTCATAGGGTCAGAAAGAGCAAAAACAAAAAAAAAACATTCTGATATTAAAACAGAAACAGAAAAATGCTCTCTAGGAACACTATGAAAGACACAAAGGCCTAATAAGGGACCCAATCAATGCAAATAGAACCACAACGGCCTATATCAAGGGGGTCAAATGACTGATAACCGCTCATCATGGTTGTTATTTATTTTTGTCTGCATTTATATTTATATATACAGAATTAATTTTAAAAAAAGATATTTATATATACAGACTGAATTTTAAAAAAAGATATTTATATATACAGACTGAATTTTTAAAAAAGATATTTATATATACAGACTGAATTTTAAAAAAAGATATTTATATATACAGACAGAATTTTTAAAAAAGATATTTATATATACAGAATTAATTTTAAAAAAGATATTTATATATACAGAATTAATTTTAAAAAAGATATTTATATATACAGAATTATTTTTAAAAAATATATTTATATATACAGACTGAATTTTAAAAAAGATATTTATATATACAGACTGAATTTTAAAAAAGATATTTATATATACAGACAGAATTTTTAAAAAAGATATTTATATATACAGACTGAATTTTTAAAAAAGATATTTATATATACAGACTGAATTTTTAAAAAAGATATTTATATATACAGACTGAATTTTTAAAAAAGATATTTATATATACAGACTGAATTTTTAAAATATTAACGGCTTATTTATTTTTGAAAAATGAATTAGAAATATGTATTATCATATATGAATTCTGAAAATATGAATAGCATCATAGTTGAAATTGCAAAATTGAAAAGCCAGGATATTAAATTGTCAGATGGGTTAAATCCTGATCAAATTATGTCAGATTTTCAGGATATAGAATACGGAGTTAGCACTAACAAGTATATGTTACCAAAGAAATATGCACTCATCAAAAAAATTCAAAATTCTATTCGAGACTCTCTTGCATTTTCCAGTGAAGTAGGTGTGTTTGTTCCGTTATATACTATCGTGGAAGGAATACGAAAAGAATTAGGTAACGAATATGAATTGAAAAAGGAAGTTAATTCTAAAATTAGAAACCTACGAGCGTTAATTCAAGAAAATGAACTATTTTGATTGACCGACCCTCAAAAGATTTTGTCATACCGTAAAATCTCCTTGAGATTTTCATTTTTTTAGCATTTTTTGATTGAATCAGTGAAAATATTTCACACTGCGAAAATAAAATAGAATCCTAACAGCTTTTCTCTATGGAAAATCCAATGCAAAATCGACTACTTGACCCTACGAGGTTTTTTTACCAAAAATCGATGAAAAATGACCAAACATCACTGAAAACAGGCAAAAATTGATGAAAAATGGCTAAAAATCATCAAAAATGAGTTTTAACAGCTTTTCCTTATGGAAAATCCCATGTAAAATCGACTACTTGACTGTAAAAATCTCAAAGAGATTACCACCAAAATTGCACAAAATGGCACCAAAACTGTCAAAAACAGGCAAAATCACTGAATATATTTCTCACAGCAATAAAAAAATAAAAATATTTCACAGCAATAAAAACTATTTCACAGCAATAAAAAATTGGACCGTTAGGGAAGGAATCATCGATGGGAAAAATTGTTTTGCAATTGAAAAATGGTTTCTGATTTCAAATAATGGTCAATGAAGCATTAACGACCCGATTGGCTCGTGAAAGATTAGATGCAATTAAGAGATTTGTACCAATTCGTGACTCTGTCAGGAATACACTGCAACAACGACAGAGTTTACAAACGGATTTTGCTTTAGGGTCTGAAGAGTTGTTTAAACCAGTAACCACAGCAACGAAAGGGGTTGAGCGTGCTTTACTGGGAGATGATCCTGACGGTAAGAGAAAATCTGTTATTGGTGAACTTGAAAAAATAGCAGCGAAAACTGAACAAACAAAACAAATGGAATCAAAAAGAACAGTAGAGGACTTACGCGTGAGATTTAACGAAGAAGGGTTAGCAGCAATTGATGAGACTGATCCAGCAGAAATTCCTGCGCTTGTTGTTAAGACTTATGAAAACAGAAAAAAAATGTTGAAACCAGAACATCACAAGTTTGTTAAGAATTTAACCCATTGGGCTGATATATTCTACAAAATCAAAACCGGAAAAAGTCAAAAAAAGACAGATAGTGCATCATACATTCAATATATCAATGCGGTGGATCACGTGTATAATCAATACGAAGAGTTAAAACAACGAAAATTGAAAGGGCGGCGACAGAAACCTGCAAAGAAAGTACTCTACTCTCCTAAAAAACAACAAATACCACGTGATGATGATGATGATGATGATGATTATTTACAAGAAACGGATTTAGAAAAAATAGATGAAGCAGCTGGTTATAGCGGAAGTGGACTGCAAAATCCAAGGATTGGAAACACTTGTCCTGATAGTGTTATCCATGATATATCACGATTAGATGTTCTTGTAGGAGGATTCCGAGCTGGAAATAACTCTCCAGAAATAATTAATGAAGCAGCTGATATCTGTAGACGGTTATTTGCCGGCGGTATCATGGATATCAAAACATATCGAGATTTCATTGACGAGTTAGCAAATGGGTATCATAGTGATTAAATAACAATTGAAAACACTATTGTTTTTATAATAATGATCATCCATTACAATCATGATAAACCAACCCCAGTCTATGTGGTAAACTCACGGTTTCCAGTTTATAAAGCATACTATGGAGATGGCCTCGGCAATACCATTTTAGGATTCTTTTCAAGAATGGCCCCAAAAGTGATGCCGTTAGCTAAACAGTTATCAATGAAAGCCATTGATGTTATTCGTGATAAGGGTATTGGTGCTGTTGGAGATCTTGCCGGGAAAGCGTTTTCAACTGCGAAGGATAAAATAACATCATTAGTGAGGCGAAAAAAGAAACCGTTACCGTCCACAGAAGAAATGCCTGCAAGTGTTAGTAAAATAATAAATAACGCAGTAGATGAAAAATTAGCATCGATGGCTTTAACTCCCGACCTAAATATGATAGCGGGAAGTGGCTTTAAAAAACCACGTAGAAAACGATGATGAAAATTGCTAGCAATTTTCCAATTTAGACTCTGATAAATAGAATAAAATGTTCAAAAAGTCACGTGATCCAGCATTTGATATAGACGCCCCAGTTGGCAAGGATGATTCTGTACGCGATTATCAATATTACGCCTATCATGCCATAGACTCAAATAGTCGATCAAGAATTGATCTTCAAGTCCATGATACCAGTAAATACTTTCTACCCTGTGAAGCGTTTATTGAAATCGAAGGAGAAATTGTAACAGCTGCTGATACTGCTGCTGTACCAGCACCGTATCCAGATGGTACTCAAGTCGGGTTTGTCAATAATGGTATTATGGCGCTATTTGAAAGTGCTAGATATCTCATTGATGGAAAAGAAATTGAGTCGATAGATCGCGATGTTGATGTGGCTACAACAATAATCGGGCTAGCGAGATATTCTGATGATTATACAAGATCAGCAGGACCTTCTATGATGTTTGCAAAAGATGTTACAAATACCGCTGGTGGAAATCCATTTGTTGTAAGACGACCAAAAAAACGTGATAATAGTGATGCTGATGTCGAGAATATGATTATAAACAAAGATGATAATTTCAATCTAGGAGCTGCAACACGAAACGCAATGTTGGGAGTAGGGCGTAAATCATTTTCATGCGCAATTCCACTGCATCACATATTTGGATTCTGTAGAAACGTCAGAAAAGTTATTTATGGAGCTAAGCATACAGTATCACTTGTACGAAAGGGTGATGATAATGACGCAATCTGGAGGATTCCAGCAGATGCTGCAAATCCCAATGCTGATGCCGGTAAAGTCAATTTAACAAAAATATCATTGTGGATGTCAGTGTTGACTCCAGCAATCACCGCAGAAGAACGATTACTATCATTTATGGACCAAGGAGGAAAGTCGTTGTTGAGTTGGTTATCAGTGAGTACAGATGTGAAGCAATCAAATATCAACGGGTTATTCACGTGGAATCTAGCATCAAAACAAGGTGTTGCTGCGCCACGTCATATATTTATTGCGTTACGGGATAACACACGAGTTGGTAATCAACAACGAAGTCATATGATATTTGATCAGTTAGGTGTGAAAGACGTCTCACTGAGAATAAACGGCCAGCAGGAACCATCCGAGGATATACAACTTAATTACACAGAAAATCATATTGCACGAGTTTATCATCGTCTGTTGTCATTTATGGCACGTGATCAAAATGTGGATACCGGTCTACAAATATCACAATTGGATTTCAAAAGCCTCTATCCGATTTATTACTTTTCTCTGGAACATCTCGATTTGATGAGACAATCTGTCGTTGATATACATTTTAGAGCTAATGTGACTCGTGGTGCTATTGCTGATTATAGAGCGGTTGCTGTCATTCTCAGTGATAAATCAATGCTACTTGAAGGTGTTGGTGGAAGAATGAGAGTGGTAGATGCCCCAGTAGAAAATCTTTAAACGATTTTTCCATTGAATCGTTTACGATTTAGAATCAATCTATTATGTATAATGTCATATAGTGTTATTAGTGTTGCGTTAACTCCTGGTCAAATCAAAAAATTGCAATCAGAATCGGCTAAAAAATGTGGAACCACAATCACTTTGAAACCGAATCAAATGACTGGTGGTGCAAATAAATTATCACTGACAACTCGTCAAATAAAACATTTCAATGATGCACTTGCAGCCAAAAAAGGTGTTCAGATTACTCTTTCTGCGGCTGCTATCAAAAATATGATGAAAACGGGTGGTATATTTCCATTGTTAGCGGCAATACCAGCATTGATTGCAGCAGCAGCCCCAGCGGTGGCTAAAGCAGCGGCGTTAGGAGCCGTTGGTACTGCAGCAGGAATGGCGTTGAAAAAAGCAACTGGACAGGGTTATAAAAAAAGGGGAAAGGGTCTGAGACTACCAGGAATCCCGTATTCATGGTACAGCGGAAAGGGTCTGAGACTACCAGGAACCCCGTATTCATGGTACAGCGGGAGATCCGTTCACGGATCAGGCCTGAGACTACCAGGAACGGTTTAATAATTGTTCCCATGTCCAATTTTGATTTAATGGATGCTGCTAAAAACCTAGCGATTAAAAATTTCAGAGGTGTTTTTATGAAAGATCAATTACCACATCAACCAAACAAAACTGAAACAGGTATTATTAATCTCGATAACAGCACCGGACCTGGAACTCACTGGGTTGCATACGCTATTGATCCACGTGGGATTGTCTATTTTGATTCATATGGATTAGCCCCGCCAAAAGAGTTTTTGCGTTATATAAAAAATTTTCCAATGAAGACTTGGTATTCTACGCTACCAACACAAACGATGATTGACCCACCAATATGCGGCAGTGAAGTATTAAATGTCCTTAACGCTATTTCTAACTCCTTGAGTAACCCAAGGGGAAACCACCTCATATTGTCGTAAATGACTACACTAGTAATCGCTTTTTAGAGAGAGAAAGAGTTTTACAATAACATGATTGATATTTGGGGGAGATCTTTGAAACCCAAACCCGATGACACTGCAACCCCTGGTTCTATCAAGGATATAACAAAAAAAATTAAAGATGAAATCGCTGAGACGTTGAATTTAACAAGTGTCGACCCGAATGAGATAGTTGTATTTCAAGACAAACAGGGTAAATTGAAATCTAGTAATGTGTCGTTGGATGATATTTTAGTTAAACAACAAAACGCAATCGAGGATACTATCGCGTTATTTTCCGATCAGGGTAAACTCAAACCGGGTGTACTTTTTTCGACGATTACAGATAGATTCACTGAATACAATAAAGAATTTGACGATCATTTAAGAAACTACAATGGTTTCCGTAGAAATGTCGTTCAAAAGTTCTTTGGGTCTCCAATTGTAGTTACACCATCTATCGCTGAAATTAAAACGTTTGTTGATGATCAAAAGGTTATCAACGAAGCAACAAAAACAACAACCGACGCCATTGATAAATTTATTGGAACCCCGTTAGATAAAATTGAAATAAAACTCCCTGATATTAAAAAATCCATCGATGAGACCAAAAACTTCATCGAAGGCGTCAAAGGTGATCTTTCGAGGATGATAACAGTCATTGAAAAAACAAAAATTCCTCATACGAAAACCAACAACTTAGTATACACCATCCAACACGGATCATTTGAGTGGACACCTACAAACAACACATTAGATATCACTGCAACCGTTAAGGGTATTTATCGATTAACACTAGTGACACCATTGACTCAATTTAGTATTTCATCGTCCAGTTCATCCGGGGTCAATAATACGATTTCAACGATCATCGACAAGAATACAACTGAAAAGTTCACAATCACATATGCTGATAAAAGTTTGGTTAGAGTCTCAACAACGTGGTATGTGGAATTCGTAGCGGATTTAAGTAAATCGTAATTGAAAACGCTAGCGTATTTAAAATAAAAATGATTTCATCATCGCAATATCGTTATGATCAGGTCAGAGAATTTCAAACTAGACTCAAAACCCTGTCTGAGGAGTATGCAATGAAAATTAAAAAATATCGCAGGAGAATTACCGCAATTGATATTACTGTGTATTCAGTGAGTGGTGTAATCACCGGAGCTGGAATTATACTATCTTCAGTGACAATGATGGCTCCGATAGCTGTTCCAATTTGCATTTCTGCGGCAACAACAATCGCTGGAATTATTTCAATAATCACAAAAAAAATATCATCATGCAGCCAACGAAAATTACAAGACTACATAATTCAATTTCATGTTGTGTCCACTGCATGCTCGCAATTATCCTCATTGATATCGTCATCTCTCGATGATACAATTATATCAGAGAGTGAGTTTTCAGCGATGGTAGATATATATGATTCTGCGATGTCAAAATTAGAAATACAAAAACATGAGTATAGCAACGATGACAACACCGATGGAATCAGAAAAAACCAAAATGATCTCAATAACCTCAACGATATCAGATAGTGAGTTCTCAGTGATGATACGTGTCTATGATTCCGCAGTATCAAAATTAGAAATACATCATGAGTATAGCAACGATGACAACACCGATGGAATTACTTCAACAAATAGTGGAGAACACGAACCCAGTACAAACCAGCATGATCTCAATAACCTCAACGAATCCAGAATTCAGTGTGAATTTCCCCTCTCCGGTCCCAGTGAAGGAGATAGCGCTAGCAAAATTACGAGTGTATCATAGCTGGCCTAATATCAGATCAAAATCATTTGGTGGTCAACAACCCAATAATTCTTTAGTGTTTGCAAATAAGAATAAACCCGACGGTACCCCAGACTGGAACGTCGTTTCGATACCAACCGGATCATACCAAATCGAACAAATCAATAATGAATTCGCGCGTAGAATAAAATCGATTACTGGAGTAGAGTCAAAAATAGCTATAACAGTTCATGAACCAACACTATCATCTGCCATTGAAATAAACTCAGAAGAATACATCGTAGATATCTATCAAAGTTCTATTAGAACCGTACTAGGATGGCCTGAATTACCACCCGGGGGAAAACCCGTTAAATTACCAGAACCACAAAAAACTGATTATATCACCGACAGGATAAAATCTGGTAATCCAGTAAAAGGCTATAGTGATTACAGTATTGTTAGAAATTTTTTTGCTCTTAGCACTATAGATAAGGGAGGGAGATATCTTTTTATTAACGAACTTAAAATCAATGACAATTTCATAGCAATGAATAATGATTTTTCACTGTTGTTAATTCCTCTTAAATCCGGCTCTCTTACCCGAGATGAATTTATCAGCGTCGTAGAAACATGTAACAAAATCATCAATGACATGGAAACATTTAATGCGCAAATTATTCAAGAAGTATTAGGTGACAGTAATCCTACAACAAGAAAATTTTTTGCAGACGGCAAGGGCATCCCCGTCAAGGATATTCCAACAGTCAAACTACCAGGATATAACGTACCAGAACTAACAAAACTTCTCAGTGATGCCATCGATGTTGGTTTTAAAATAATTCATGATACGTGGAAAAAAACATCATCACCGGAAATAAAAATCCTCAAACACAATAATGATCCAGATGGTGGTGGCAGGCATATCGCTCCGTTCAACGTGAATATTTCATCGGTGATTGCGCTCAATTTAGTGTGTGACGTTATCGAAGGAAGCTATCAAATAAATCTAGAACGATCAAATCAAGCTCAGCAAGGATATATTCTTTATTCATTTGCACCAATAGCCCCTCCAGGATTTCTAATTATTGAGTCTCCGGTGAATCCAGTCTATATGCGATGTCATAATAATTCATTAACCAGAATTAATTTCAAACTCACAGATCAGTCTAATAATCTGATTGATTTACAAGAGGAGGTTTTACAAATAAGTCTGTTTGTGAAATCCTAAGGATTTTCATCCTGAAGGGGGACACGATATCGTATAGGACTGGATCAAATATTCGGTTAAAATCACCGTAACCCATAGCAGCAGAGAGGGTGAGTGACAACGACGTTGCGACATTTATGATTCATCAACGAAAACGCGAATACAATCACTGTCATTTTTTTTCTGGTTCGCGAGAAGGGTCTAGGGTATAATCAAAAAAGTAAAAAAAAAGGTTGTAGGATTCACCCTCTCTGCTGCTCTTTTACTTTTTTGAAGATTACTGAAAAGCATGTTTTCTGAAATATGATATGAGAAATTCTTTACGAGTAAAACATGGTGTAACTTACCAGATTTATTGTGCTATGTATAGCAGGTATTTGTTGATGATGTAATAATTGAGTCTACCCCAGCATATCATACAGAAATTCACAATGATGGTGTGCTGTTCACAATGAAGGTGTGCCATTCACAGTGAAAGTGTTGTAATTCACAGTGAAGGTGTGCTAGTCACAATGAAGGTGTGTAATTGACAATGAAGATGTGTTATTCAATATGAAGGTGTATCATTCACAATGAAGGTGTGCTATTCAAAATGAAGGTGTGCTATTCACAATGAAGGTGTGCTATTAACAATGAAGGTGTGGTATTCACACTGAAGGTGTCTGATTCACAATGAAGATGTGCTATTCACAATGAAGGTGTATTATTCACAATGAAGGTGTCTTATTCACAACGAAGGTGTGCTATTCACGATGAAGGTGTATTATTAACATTGAAGGTGTGCTATATTTCTGATATGATTTGAATAGTCTTCCAAGATTTCAGTTTTTATGTTATTAAATTACACATGTTGTACTATAATTATATGTATGCTTCCCTGATAAGAGCATTTTTTCATAATGAAGATGCAATGCAATATGTGGATAGAAAATTACACCAATTGTTGATAATATAAAAACAATGTAACACATGGATAGAAAATTACACCTTTTATTGATGATGTAAACAAAATGCAATTCATTGATTAACAATGACACCATGTAATTACAAGGTAAGGATGATACAATACAATGAAGGAAAATAACAAATTATTAATACAAAACAATGCAATGCATGGATGGAAAATTACAAATTATTAATACAAAAACAGTGCAATGCAGTGAAGGAAAATGTCGAATTATTAATACAAAAACAATGTACTGCAATGAAGGAAAGTGACGAATTATTAATATAAAAACAATGCAATGCATGGTTGGAAAATGAAACAAATTATTGATTATGTAAAAATAACACAATACAAGGATGGTACTTTATATTACAATACATTGGAAACTGACATAATTCTATTATTTTACACCATTGGAGACAAAACAAGTAGACTTGGGCCATACTATTTCATGAAGTTTTATGCTTTAAGATGAAAAGAAAAATGGTTATTTACTTGTCCAAGAAACGTAAAATCTCAGATACACCTAACTAGCTTAAAGCTAAATTATTATCCGTGGCATCTCTTACATGGAGCACATCACACATGAAGACGAACATAACACCATCAGGCACAACATTGGCCAATATGAAGACCTTAACCATCGTCAAATAGAGAAAGCTGAAATGGTATGGTTATGTCACTAGAGCCAACATTCTATCCACAACAGTACTGCAGGACAGCGTCCAAAGTGGCAAAAGGAGAGGTAGACGGAGAAAACAATACACAGACAGCATCACAAAATAGACCAGGAAAAGTTTTGTGGACACAGCCATCCACACATGATCAAGATAAGTGGAGGGAACTGGTCAGATGTTTGACAACACACTGTCTCAATGACCACACTAGGTCAAGAGAGTGATGATGATGATAATGATGATGCTGATATATTGTTACAGTTTTGGGCTATTATTAGCATATTACTTCTTTCCACAGTGTGTCCCCGCCCCCACTGAATTTTGTACAATTTATGTATTGTTTTACTCTTTACTAGAAAATAAAAAATGCCTTACAGAAACAATTGACATTGCATGAAGATGGACTGAGTCATTGTAAAGAACTATACAACCATCCGTCTACAGGAGACCCAGAGGTGCTTGAAGTTCCAAACTTTTCAAATGATGATGATTTCCCCATTCTCAAAGAAGAGGTGGAATCAGCAATAAGAGCACTGAACAATGGGAAGGCAGCTGGAGTAAATAACATCCCAGCTGAACTTATCAAGAAGGAGAGGGTGAATCAGTGAAAGAGCTGATAACAAAAATATGCAACAAGATCTGGCAGACAGGTTAATGGCAAACATAGTGGACCCAGTCACTGATTTTAACACTCCCCCTAAAAAGAAATCTCCAACTGTGCCAAAATTACAGAAATGTCAGTTTGATCAACCATGCTAGTAAAGGTGATACTGAAGATCATCTTGAACAAACTGAAACTACCAGCATAATAAATAATCTTGGAAAAACTGGCAGGGTCTGGAGTGGAAGAAGCACGATAGAATAATATTCAATCTAAGTGTTCTATGTGAAGAGCACTTGCAACATCAACAATACATCTAACATATATTCATAGATTTCAAAAAGGATTTTGACAGTGTAGCATGAAACAATGTGGGCCACAATAAAGAAGTACAACATGGGAGAAAAGTTGACCAATACCATCAAGCAGCTGTATGCGAAAGCTACCAGTGCAGTAAATGCTCAAGGTTCTGTGGAGACTGGTTCAAGACAACAGTTGGAATTAAACATCTACTTAGAGCATATCATGCGCAATGCCATGGAAAACCACCATGGGACAGTCAGCATTGGAGGGTGTAACATCACCAACATCTGCTTTGCAGAGAACATTGATGGGCTGGCAGGCTATGAAGATTAGCCTGCCGGATTAGTGAATAACCTGGATGAAACATTTTCCAGATTTGACATGGAGATAAGCGATGAAAAGACACAACTGATGATAAAATAGTGACAAACAAATCTTTGTCAATATTAATGTCACAGAGTAGAACTGGAAACAGTGGGCCATTTCAAATATCTTAGGTCCATAATCACTGAAGTGGGATCAAGAGCAGAACTTTTATCACGAGCAGCACTAACAATAGCAGTTATGTCAAAGCTAAGACCAATCTTGAGAGACAAAAATATATATATAAAAACTAAAATCAGATTATTGAGAACACTAGTCATCTCAATCTTCTTGTATTAATTTGAGGCCTGAACCACAGCAGAACTATAATGAAGAATCCAGGCACATGAAATTAGACGCTACAGAACCATCCTTGGCATCTCTTACATGAACCATATCACAAAGGAAGAAGTGCATAACACCATCAGGCACAAAAAGAGGCCAATATTAAGACCTTACCACAGTCAAAAAGAGAAAGCTGAAATGGTATGGTCATGCCACTAGAGCCAACAGTCTATCCACAACGGTACTGCAGGGTAGCATCCAGGGTGGCAGAAAAAGAGGTTGACGAATAAAACGGGGACTGACAACATCAAAGAATGGACCAGGAAAAGTTTGGTATAGAGATACAGGCATTCGCATATGATTGAGACAAGTGGAAGGAACTGGTCAGATGTTTAGTTGCACAGTGACTCAATAACCACACTAGGTCATGAGACATGATGATGATGATGATGATGATGATGATGATGATGATGATGATGTATTGTTAAAGCCTTGGGCTATTATTAGCAATGGATATTACCTAGTTCCAGTTTGTCCCCCCCCAATAATTATTGTCTAATTTATATATTGTTCCAGCCTTGAGGTATTATTAGCAATGTATATTACCCCTTTCCACAGTCTTGATAGTTTTATGAGATACATAATTTAATAACTAATGAAGTATAAACTATCATCAAAGTATTTAGATTGATCAGCATGACCTGTTCATTGACCATAAAGTAACAAAAATATTGTAACCTTGTCCACTTTTAGAAAATGGTAAAATGGTATGCATACATTGTGTATGATGAGTTTGCATGATGTACACCTTCTAGTACAATAAATGTATTTAACAGAATAATGTATCACAAATGTTTGCTGTTTGATGTTAATTAGTAGTATTTCTAATTTATAACAATCAAGTATCAGGTGTGCATCCATGTTATCTCATACCCACTAGTAGTTCCAATGTATGTATCACAATGATGTATCATGAATACATGTTGTATATACTCACTAGTAGTTCCAAGGTGTGTATCACAATGATATATCATGAATACATGTTATCTTATATCCACTAGTGGTTCCAATGTAATTATCACAATGAAGTATCATGAATACATGTTGCCTGATACATAATAGTAGTTCCAATGTATGTATCATAATGATGTATCATGAATACATCTTGTTTTATACCCACTAGTTGTTCCAATGTATTTATCACAATGATGTATCAGGAATACATGTTGTCTGATACATAATAGTAGTTCCAATGTATGTATCATAATGATGTATCATGAATACGTCTTGTCTTATACCCACAAGTAGTTCCAATGTATTTATCACAATGATGTATTAGGAATACATGTTGCCTGATACATAATAGTAGTTCCAATGTATGTATCACAATGATGTATCATGAATACATCTTGTCTATACCCACTAGTAGTTCCAATGTATGTATCACAATGATGTATCATGAATACATGTTGTCTACACTTACTAGTAGTTCCAATGTATGTATCACAATGATGTATCATGAATACATATTGTCTAAACCACTAGTAGTTCCAATGTATGTTGCACAAAGATGTATCATGAATACATCTTGTCTATACCCACTAGTAGTTCCAATGTATATATCACAGTGACGTGTCAATAATACATGTTGTCTAACAACCACTAGTAGTTCCAATGTAGAGGCATTCGAATGTATTTACATGCATTGTACATTGTATCTAAAACGTATATAACATTTATAAAGTATACATCATATACACGTGTTCTTTGAGGTCCAATGGTAGTTAGCTGAATACATGTATTTTACAAAATGACATTTCATGTACAAATGTTGTTTTGAAGTCCCATGGTATTTATTTAAACGAATGATTTATTAGGTACACGTATTGTCTTCATTTGCTAATGGTTGTTTCCATATATTTCACAAAATAATGTAGTTAGATGTATCTATAATTAAACAAAATGATATATCACATACACATGTTGTTTGATGGTAGTTGTTTTTATGTAATTAACACTGTTATGTATCATGTACATCTTGTTTGAGGTCCAATGGTATTTGGTTACATCGATGAATTTAACATATGTTATCTATCATGCATCTTGCTTGACATCCAATGGTAGTTGTATCAATGAATTTTTACACTGTTATGTATCATACACATGTTGTTTGTGGTGCAACAGTATTTAGCTGAATCTATGTATTTAAGAAAATGTTGTGTGATGTACATTTGTATTTGGTTGTATCTATCTATTTAACACTGTGATGTATTATGCGCATGTTGTTTGAGGTTCATTGGTAGTTAGGTGTATCGATGTATTTAAGAGAATGCTGCATCATACACATGTATTGGTATTTGGTTGTATCTTTATATTGAACTGAATGATGTTTACATACTGTCTTCCTTCACTAGTAGTTGCATTGCATGCATGTATTTAACAATGCAATTATTTAATCTATATATTTAACAAAATGATGTATCACACATACAATATATGAGGTCTTCAGGTAGTTGATTGTTTCTGTACATTTAACAATGTAGTTATTTGATATATAACACAATTATGTATCACACATTATATGAGGTATTCAGGTAGTTGATTGTATCTATATTTAATAGAATGAGGTATCATGCATACATGTTCTTTGACATTCACTGGTACATTTTAGTATCTATATATTTAGCAGAATGATATGTTAAGTACACATCATGTAATGTCCAATAACAGTCACAACCATATATTTAACAGAATGCTATTTTAAGTACACATCGTGTAATTTTTAATAAATGTCACATCCATATATTTAACATAATGCTATATTAAGTACACATTGTAATGTCCAATAGAAGTCACACCCATATAGTTAACAGAATTAAGTATCAGGTACACATTGTGCCATGTCTTCTAGTAATTGTATCCATGTATTTCAAATCCTTGTCTCTCTTAGTAGCAAAAACACAAGCAACACTTCTCTCAGTATTGATTTCCTTGGAGTTTCTTAACATCCGACACAGCTTTTTCTAGTGTTGACAAAATGTCAGATGCTGCAGCTGGAAAAAGAATAAATCATGGCATATTTTTTTGAAACGATACAAAAACAATTATCTATATCTATATATATATATATATATATATATATATATATATATATATATATATATATATATATATATATATATATATATATATATATATATATATCTCAATGGGATGGAAAGATATATACCTGAATGGGATGGATGCCAAATAGTTATGGATATATACCTGAATGGGATGGATACCAAAATGGAGAAGACAGAATTGATGACAAAAGCATAAAGGCTGGCTTACAATTTTTCAAGGTAAGCTATCATGTTTGTATCTAAGGTAACCAAGTAATTGTCATTTAAGTACCTTAGTATAAACTTTGGCAGTGATAGAAGATAGATTCCAACCCACATTATTTCAACAGTGTCCCCATTTTTATATTTTAAGATTATGAGATTTAAATCTTCATTTGTTAAATTGTTTCTAAGTGTTATCTGTCTGACATGTGTATGTAGCCTCTCAATACAAATCCATGAGTATAAAATTCAGATATGATCAATATATTCCTCCTCCACAGAGGCTGATATATATATATATATATATATATATATATATATATATATATATATATATAGAGAGAGAGAGAGAGAGAGAGAGAGAGAGAGAGAGAAAGAGAGAGAGAGAGAGAGAAAGAGAAAGAGAGAGAGATAGACAGACACACAGACAGAGAGAAAGAGACAGACAGACATATAGACTACGGACTTTAATCATCTAGACAATTAGACACAAATACAGTGATCCCTTTCAAGTGTGGTCTTAAAACTCGCCTATAAACAAACTTAAAGACCTAAGAATGTTTCCTACCTAAAATATTGTCAGCATTTGTTTACGTTTTCTGATTTCATGGGTTTGTTTTTGTTTTTTTAGTGATATCATAATAGATATTGTAAAGCACGTAGAGCTTCTAATGATTAGGCGCTATACAATGTCCTTAATTATTATTATTATTATTATTATTATTATTATTATTATTATTATTATTATTATCTCATAGAATTGAGCCTTGTTAAGTCCTCATTATTATTATTATTATTATTATTATTATTATTATTATTATTATTATTATCGGATTAACCATGAGAGAGGTCATGGTATACTATTATTATTAATATAATAATATTATTAATATTATTATTAATATTCGTATTATTATTGTTATTATTATTATTATTATTATTATTAGTATTATTATTATTATTATCTCATAGGATTGAGCCATGAGAAGTTCTTATTATTACTGTTATTATCTCATAGGATTGGGCCATGAGATAGGTCATGGTATACTATTTATATTTATAGCAAATTGGCAATCTGTCCTGTAATTTGTTGTTTTATCAAATATAATAAGAGCAATTTTACTTTTTGTCTCCAAAACTACAGCAATGAATTGTAAATAAAGTTATTTTTTCCTTTATGACTTCAAAATGTGATTTATAAAGAGAGTAAGGAATGGAATAATGTACGTAAGAATGAATGATGGATGTATCATGTACTTCAATATTATGCATCTATAAAGAATGAGATAAGAATTTATTTACTTTCTGTTTGCTTTTTGTACTCCTGAAATGTCTTTTGTAGCTCATGGGCTTCATGTGGGGTGATGGCCTGATTCTTACGCTTCTCTAAATCTTCCAGGTATCCATGGTTACCAATGACATTTTCAATCTCACGAAGGACCTCATCTATCTTGGCCCAGTAATCCTCAAAATCTTGCTGGCTTATTTTTCCATCCACAGAATGACCACTTATGTGATTCCTATATATGCGTATCCTCTCCACACTTGCACCAAGAGTTGTGTCCCTTGGGTTATCGTTTGGAGGTTTTCCCCAACCATTTGATGGAGCAGGAACTGAACTGACATTTCTTATGATTGCATATAATAAGGAAATGTCAAATTCTTCTACCTTTCCAGTGGAAAAGCCCTGCGGATCTGGGTATACCAACTGAACTTGATCTTTGTTCAGTTTATTCAACTTGGCTTTGTGGGCCAGGATTGCCGTGTAGATATCTGTGTGGGGCATAGGGACTTTGGTGAGGAGGATTTCTCTCAGAGCATTGGAACAAACAGTTGTCAATGCATTACACAAACGGGCATTGTTGATGTGCTCCTGGGTAATAGGTGTATCAACATCATTTTTATCTTGACCATCTATGTTCTTGACCTGTAGGAAAAGAACAGACTTTAAAATAATGGAGGCTGGAAAAATAATCTAAACAACATTATCAATTAAATGACATATTTCCCAGCATAAACTTGTCTACAAGATGCTTGTATCTAAATGATTTGTTTTCCCCTTGAGTGAGATACTGTGCCTAAACTTATCTACCTTTCCTGTTATAAGGTATATTTCATTCAGAATGTCAAGCTTCGATACATACTTAATAAGCAGAGATTTATATATCTTAGCTATGTTATTATAATTCCTATATTCTGCAGATTTATAAAGCCTGACATGATGAAATTGGGACAATAAGCGAGATGTAATAAAAAAACCTATTTAGATAATATTTAGGAATGTCCATGTTATGCAGATCAATATAACAAAATACGCTTCACTCAGAGGTTAATTGGGGAAGTTAGTTAGAGACCACAATACACATGAGATTACAGCCAGGCGTTTACTGGCAAGTGAGATACTGGTCTTTGCAGCTCAATTTACTTGAGGAGGACAGCTATGTGAGAATCTCCACGAATGGCCAAGCCATTAACACAGTTTGAGTGTGGTCAATAGAGCTGCCCAATAGCCCTCATCATTTTATACTTTTAACAACAAGCTGTTTAAATTTGTGCTCTTCTGTTTCAACAGTTGCAAATTAGCATCATTTGTATAAGATGCTTTCAGACAAATTTGGTCAAATTATGTTTAGTCACTTGTGATAAGTTGTTAAAATATTTTTTTCTTGGTTTTAATATTGATAACAATATATAGTTGCAAATTAAAATCATCTGACCAACTTTATGGAGAACTACTTTTTTTTTAAAAAGTTTGTTGACCAGATTTGGATAAGGAAAGATTTTAAGGTGTAACTATTTTTATTAATCTGAGCCAATTCCGAAAGTGGATTGTCATCATATGTACAGATGTGAAAGACTGTAATGCCAGGATGCTTTCTTCCTTGTTTGGTCTGAAAAAAGTTTATCAGTTTCTGAGAACTGAATATATATCAATTTGAAGTCAATGGAAGGAAAATTGACCTAATAGCCAAGGGAGATCAATGGCCTTATTACCTGGGAATGTAGCTTCGTTTTGTTGCCAGTGAAGGTCACGTGGCCATTTTGCCTGGTGAGGGAGGTTGGCTTTATTGCCAGAGAAGAAAAGTAAAGCTGTTTTGATAAAACATATGTGAGTCATTTTTAATCAATGCAAGGAAATTGCATTGGACAGCTGTTGTATTATACATCAAACATATGTAATACAGGAACATAATAATCTTTAGATTATTTTTCTCTACAGAGTAATATTTATTTCTCAGCAGTATGACACAAAATTCAAATTAAAATCATGATATAACATTTTCTTTGAATGCATCATCATTGTGGCAAAACTTGCTAACTCTGATATCTAACAGTCTTCTGATCAGTTCCACCCATTCAGTGCTAGAAGCTTGGGTAATATTTGGAATTCATTTATGAGAGAAAGCAAACTGTCACAATCTAACTGACATTACATAACATAGAGAACATAATACTCTGAATTTGTAAGTGTTAAATTCAGTCTCCTATAAAACTTCACATACACCTTAATTTTCTAGCACTCACCTGATCTTCGAACCAGAAATCCAAAACTTTGCACGACTCTATCATATTGTCATGAAACTCACAGTGTACTTCTGCATTTGTTTCGAGTCTGGATACAGGAATCAGGCTGTTGATACTGACACCATTGTATTCAGGACATTGTATAAAGTACTCAAACTTCAGACCCTGGCCCAGGTATCCAATAATCTTGTGGAGGTTTCTGGTTAAGAACTTTCTCACCTCAATGCATAGCTTTGAAGATGGAGTCTTGTCCTTGATTCCCATTCTTGTGACTCTCAGAAAGATAACATGCTCTCTAAAATGTAGGGTCAGTTTGTGCTGTTCGTCCAGCTTAAAAACGCAGCAGCCACAAAAGATCAGATTCTCTTCTATATGCTCTTTCTTCTTTTTGGCAACTGGCCAGTGAGCAATGCAGGCAGCAACAAGTCTGTGAAATATTGGACTGGGTAGGAAGTTACCTGTGAAGACATAGCACAGTACTGGTGAACTCTCGATCTGACTATTCGGTTTTGGGCTGATGATTTCCTCTGGCGTTTTTTCCTGAAGCATGCATGGAGCAAGGAAGTAACGCTCCTCCTGTTAAACAAATATACTCATTCTTAATGGGGATACAAGGCATATATTACATTTTTAAGTTAGAATAATATAAAGTGCACCAGTGTGAAAACAATTACATAAACTTACTGATACCAATGAGGACCATTGATTTTCATTTCTTTAAAAATGTGTGATAAAAAAATAATGCAAGTGCCAATGCTTGTTTAAGATAACTACTGCCATCATCTCAAAAAGGTATCAATTGATCAAACAAACTTGTCTTGCTAGGTAGATAAACCGTTGCACACTCTTATATTTTTCAGAAGAAGAAAAAAAGTAACCAAATAAATAATACAATGTTTTCTGAGAAAAATATACCAGATAAATAATACAATGTTTTTTGAGAACAAGGTAACCAAATAAATAATACAATGTTTTATGACAAAAAAGTAACCAAATAAATAATACAATGTTTCATGAGAAAAAAAGTAACCAAATAAATAATACAATGTTTCAAGACAAAAATGTAACCAAAAAAATAATACAATGTTTCATGAGAAAAAGAATCAAATAAATAATTCAATATTTAATGATAAAAAATTAACCAAATAAATAATACAATGTCTCATGAGAAGTAAAAATCATGATGTTCATCAATTTATTGAAAAGAACAAAATGATTTAATTAAGCATCATATATCATGCATGCACTGCTCGGATGGCTAGAGGTTGGAGCATCAGCCCCAGACACAGGAGGTAGCTAGTTCGAACCACGGCCAAGTCATGCCAAACACTTTTAAAATTGGGACTTTGCAAGACTTTCAGTATTGCTACATGTCTGAGGCAAGATGCCCCGATGTTATACATCATTGTAGACTGCTGCACTGCATACAGCATAATCGTATTACTGAAAGTTACTAAAGCTACGTTAAAAATACAAACCACAAACATCACACACACTATCATGCATGCATTTCAACTGGTCATGAGCAGCTGTAGATAGGAATTATTTGAATAATCTGTCATCAGCAACACAAAGACTAGATCTAAAAAAGACTGTTCTCTTTTAATTTCATTCTTAGTTCCTTTTCATTTATTTACTTATTTAAGGCATTCCCTTTCTTTTCATCAACTCTTTACACAATGTTTGACATGTTTTAATTGGCGATTTCCAATTTTAACTCCATTTATTTGTGTCCTCATAGTTCTTCCTCTCCTTAAATTCTCCTGTACCACAACGAATACCAATGTGTAACCTAGAGACCTATTATGACTGTTAAATACCTGAGCATTATAACATTAAATCTAAACGTTATTCACCATAATTTAAAACATATTTACCATTTTTGTATAATAAATTGTGCTGAAGATTATAAGCTTTTGGCCAGGGTCTAATCATTTTCCTTCTACTTTGTAACTCTTGTAATCTCGAACCACAAAGTCAAAATATCTTTAAACAACGAAGTTTTTAAATTTTCTTTCTTACAAAATTATATTGTCTTTGGGACTAAGACAATTTTGTAATGAGCTATAGGACCCTCTCAGCCGTATATCCACTTTGGTATGTGAGAACTGTGGCATTAACTGTGGGAGCTTTGATAGGATACATTGCAGAGATTTGTGTGCTGTGAGCGGCCCTTGGTTACTTTTGTTAATTTTCTGTACTCTCTTGTATTGACACAGTGGTGTGGGAAGGAGTGAAATTGGTCTCTAAAATGGCTCATTCACAGACTTGTTTAAACTGTTATTAAACAGAATGTTCGAGGATAAAGTCTGTGCTCTTAGTTTGGCGGAATGGTTGTCCTTGAGGAATATACTGGTAGAGAGCAATGAGTTGCGTTCCACCGGTTACAAATTGTAGCTGAATTTATGGCATTGGCCAAAGTATGTTGAGTGGCTCTGTTCAATATTCGGTCTATTCTTGAGACCGACTCTCATGTATTCTTGAGACCGACTCCCATGTATTCTTGAGACCAACTCCCATGTATTCTTGAGACTGACTCCCATGTATTCTTGAGACCGAGTCCCATGTATTCTTGAGGTATTTGGAGTAGGAGGAGATAAGCTATGTTCTGCCTGTTGGAAGATGGCTATAGAGACGAAAATCTAATCTGGCTTTGTCATCCCCAAAGTGGCGACATCACTTTCAATGGCTGGGGTTAAAAACTGGTGTGTGGCTAAGTAAGAACTTCCAACAAACTGATGATAATAGCATGATCAGAATATCTACAACACTCCTAGACCATGGAAGTATTTGAAGTCAGACTATTCTTTTCCATCGTAATTTCAACAGATGTTGCAGCTCTGGTAGAGTTGGATTAAAAGGAAGACAAAACTCTGCAGGGTTAAAGGTAGAAAATGTCCTCAATGGAGGCTCCAAAGGCTGAATCTTAATGTACCATTGTATAGTGTAGAACAGATGACAGCACTGGAGAATAAGAACCATCATGAGGTGAGGCTAAGGTTTCCTATAATGCTTGAATATTAGCTGATAAAGAGTGATAACGTCTGTCACCAACTAAATTCGTAGAACAGCCTGAGTTAGAAACGATGACCTCCAGGCTGTCGCCAAGTGAAGACTATTCTCGTGTCAGAGTGTAGAGAAATTGCGATGTGACATCTGTTGAGGAGTTAGCAACTCTTTGTGACATTGTGCTGAATGAGTGTCTGTTAGCTTGAGATGGTACGAGGGCTAGACTAGTCCTGCACATGTCTGCGAAAGTCAGGGTCAACATTTTGGAACTGGGTTGTTAGTGATTGAGCTCATAATATCGACAATTTAGCACTGTGTAATCCCTATTATATGGTCAAGGCTGGTAACAACGGAAATAGGCTATCCATTAGAGAGGATATCATTAGGATCATCAGTTAGGCCAGTTGTGATGTTTAATCCATGTAATCTGTCCGTATGTCTGCTGAGTGTGAGGGAACATGGCAGTTTTTAAGCTTTGTCCCTTACTAGTACACAATGTGAATCAATGTAGTAGAGGGAGTTGCCAAATAGTTTGAGTTCTGTAGCAGCTACCTGAGTGAAAAAGCTGTTTCAGAGCATGTCAATGTCAGAAGAATCGTGACTGATGGGAATGTGAATTATCTACCTTTTCCACCAGGAATATTTACACTGTGGAAAGGTCGGCATGTAGACTGGGGACGTGTTTTTGCATTATTTAAGTTGCATATATAGGTCAGAGTGTTCTACGTTTGCAATAAAGGTGTTGCACTTGCCAAGATGCATACCATATACATTTGCATATAAGTTAATTCGCATAAAAGCCGATTCCCAAACTGAACAGATATGAACACTTAAAAGTGCATGACCCATGTAAAAGCCGACTCTGGCCAACAACTCTGAGACATCACAAGATCCACGAGGTATGTTCTAAATCCAATTATTTAGGTAAATGTATATTTTAAAAAAAAAATACTTATATTCTGATCTTGAAGTTGGCGTGCATGATTATTAAAAAGATATGGTATAAACTTGTTTATAATCTTATTGATATTGCCTAATTTAGATTTGTGTATAATTTGATTGGATGAAGACAAGAATTTAGCAATCAAGTTGCTGTAACACTACCTTCTCTTTTAACTAGATTATGGTTTGTTTATGCATTATTGCATTGGATATTTTATATCAGAGTACAGGTAATTACGTTTCTACTTTGCTTTGAAATTTTAAATTCCTAACTCATTAAAATTTAATCCCAGTATAACAACACAACGAACAATAATGTGAAAGAAACCAGGTTCTACAATATTGTGTGTTATACAAGCAGCAGGAATTAATTGGCAAATAAAGGATTCCTAATTTTGTTGATTCAAAAGTTAACCAAGTAGACGGCCGCATTGTAACGTAGATGTGGCAGCTTTTCCCCCTCATTATATATCCGTACTTATTCCTTTATTGTCAACTTGTAAAGCATTTAGTATTGCGTACTATAAAACATGTATTCCAAATTAATTTTTGAGGACACATTTGAGTGTGGTATGTATTTTCATTCTTTTTAGTTTAGCGATTGTAATTAACATTGGTATATACCATATAAAAATGACAGGTGTTTACTTGTGCAAGTTTCTTTCGTGGGAGAGTCGCTATGACACATGGAGTTAGTGATCATTCTTTGGATTAAAATACATTTTGGACAATTTTGTTGTTGTGTGTATTTTTTTGTGGTTTATTATTATTATTCTGTGTTGTTGTTGACGGAGAAAAATCACCAATTTACGTGAATAATCTTCAAACATAAATTCTATTTAGTGAAGCCGTGAATTCTTTCTAATAAATTAATAATTTCGTCGCAACAATAATTCACAGGTGATTCAACATAACATGTAGGACATTTCTTGTTTAGAAGAAATGAAAATTGAAGATATAATGTAAAAAGCATTAGTACGCTGCACAAAATCAAAAGAGATTATGAAATCGGGATGTAGGCGTAGAGCAACCCCATCCTGGCATGAAAGTGTACAGGTATGGTGTTGTTGTTGTAGGGTTTAACGCCATTTTCAGCACACGATAGGCTATACATGACAGCCAGTATTAATCGTGGAGGAAGAACCAGGGAAAACCCCTGGAGAGAATCACCGACTGATGAGAAGCTACTGGCTTGCTTTGTTACATACCCACATTGGCCGAATCTGAAACTCGAACCCATGCAGAAAGAGGTGAGATGGCAGTGATCCATAACTGAGAGCGCTTTTAGACCACTCTGTGACCCACAGGTAGAGTGTAAGATCGCATACATGAAAGCAAATTTCAACTCAGCTTTCAAGGTTTTACCATATTTTTTGAAGCATTTGTTCTTAACTCCATTAATGTATTTTGAATATATCATTTACGTTTAGCGCAATTGTGCCTCTAATTTGACTCAAAGGGATAATAATAATAATAATAATAATAATAATAATAATAATAATAATAATAATAATAATGAGGTCTTTTTATAGTCTCTAATCTTTAGAAGCTCTAAGCTCTTTACAACATCTATAATGATATGACTAAACAATAGAAAAAGAAAAAACAAAAACCATGAAATAATAATAATAATAATAATAATAATAATAATACTAATGATAAAAATAATAATAATAATAGCAACAACAATAATAATAATAATATCAATAATAATGATATTAATAATAATAATAATAATAATAATAATAATAATAATAATAATAATAATAATAATAATGAGGACTTTGTATAGAGTCTAATCTTTACAAGCTCTAAGCACTTTACAACATCTATAATGATATGATTACACTAAAATAAAAAACAAAAAACAAGAAATTGAAAAATAAAAAAACATGCTGAAAACATATAAGGTACAAGACATTATTAGGTCTCTAAGTTTGTTCCTGCAGTCGGAAAAAAATTCATAGCGTAATCAAACCATATTGAGTAATGTACAACATGGTTTCCTAAGTAAACACTACCATCCCACGAATTATGAAGTCTGTATTTATCATTAATTAATTTCGGGTTGAAATCAGAAAATATGCATATGCAAAATAATAACAAAATCAATCATAGTACATGTACTTTATAACAGTTTAATAATTGTTGGGTCAAAAAAGCTATTGTTTTTACATACCTGTGTCGTAGGACACGGAAAAATGATTTGTTTCATGTCCCAAGATTTACAACCATTACAGTAGTCAACAAAATGACCTAAAAATGTGAAGTTTAGACATTGTTCCATGGATAAGCTGACCCCCTTTTTCAAGACTTTTATTTCTTCCTAAATTATTTGGCTTATACACGAGTATACACGATATTTTCATCAAGTTTCATTATTCTATGCAACTAGTTAATGCAAATAACATGCTAGTCTCGGCCAAATACTTTCTAAAAGTAATTTCCATACCTTTAATTTCATCATTATTTGTATCCAAATGAATTTAACGCTGATGGCAAACTTACTAAAACAAATTATGCTGTAAAAAAACTTGCCTTGGTTTCGTTTCCTTCTTCACTAAATATCCTTGGGATGGCAATAATATTGAGTTGCTCCATCAGACGTAAAATGTGATCCTTGTTGTGATGGAATTCCGGGTTCTTCTCTTTAGTCCAGATGACATCTATAAAGTAACAGTTATGCATAATGTATACAGATTAATTGAATTACTGTTGCTTTTATTAATGGGTTTTAGTCCAATATTATAAACAATTGTTGTATTGACCTGATAAATAAGGACTTCACTTATGGCATCTGGTAATGCATCTTTAATGCACTAAAACAGAAAGGATTACCTAATAAAACCAATGGTGAAAGACCTGCTTCATTCATGCAATAATTCATGTAAATGATATTTAGCTTATCAAGCAGAGTAATTTATTTCATTAGAACTAGAGTGTATGTTCAAGTCGACAAATCCCTGAAAATGGCCAAAACATATTAAACATTCACAGAGAAAAACATACATTTCGTCTGAAACATTTGTCAATCATTTACATATAAAACATTTCATCTACCTACGAAACATCAATTTAGTCTGAAACATGTAAATCATTTACATGGAAAACATCCATTTCGTATGATCATCTGTCAATTTTTTGCATAAAAAAGCATCTATTTTGTCTGAAACATGAAGGTGGTATTGCTATAGATCCTCTAAGAGGACTAGATGCCTAAGAATTTTGGGTCCATGAGATTTTTTTTTCTTCTGTCAATGCTGTTGGCTACATATGTTTTGAAAATAACTGTTCAAAGTTTTTTTCTAGTGTTACAACTTTATAGTCATGAACTAAGTAATATAAAAGAAAAGCAAAACTAACAAGTCCTGTAAAGTTATCAAAGTTATACATGAAAATGTGAAAGGAAAGCAAAAGTAAAAAGTTCTGTAAAGTTTAGTAATCAAAGTTATAAATGACAATGTGCGAGCAACATAATTATGAAGTGAATCCAAACTAGTCCTTATAAAGTTCTATGAAAGTACTAAACGAAAGAAAAGATCCTTATAAATTTCAAAAACTGGAAATGTACGGGTCCTCCAAGTATTATGAATCTATTTAATATTCCTGTTTATTTAATTTTTTAAAGTCTTTTTATTTTGAGAGGAGAGCAAAACTAATTAGTTCTGTAAAGTTTAGTTATCAAAGTTATAAATGAAAATGTGAGAGGAAAGCAAAAATAACAAGTTTTGTAAAGTTTAGTAATCAAAGTTATAAATGAAAATGTGAGAGGAACAATATTATGAAGTGAATCCAAACTAGTCCTTATAAATGTCTATGAAGGTACTAAATTAATGAAAAGATTGTTATAAATTTCAAAACTGAAAATGTACTGGTCCTCAAAGTGTTATGAATCTATTAAATTTTCTTGTTTTTTTTAATTAAGTCTTTCTATTTTGTTATATGCTACTGTTAATGTAGTATTGCATGCTGGACTTAACCTTCTCCAAAATCTGTTTTTTTGTAACCTACCCTGTGTCATTGATAATTTTATCTTTTATTTTATTTGGTAAACACCCATGGCTAAAACATTTTCTATGCGTCAAGTTATTTTTGAAAGAAATCATTTTTCTAGAAGGTTACTTTTCTCGAATTTTAAAAAAATGTAAAATGTTAATTGTGAGGTCAATGTTATTTGTTTCTGTATCAGAACTAGCAGAGTCAATTTATATTTTTGTCTGCTCAGTTTTCACTGGAGTGGAATTCATTTCATCAAAATATTTATTTCAGTGATCAATTTCTCTGGAAATTCTCTGTGTTCAGTTGAAAAAATGATAGATTCTTGGACAGACATTCAATGGAATTTACGGTAAATTCAAACTTGTAAAGATTCACGGTAAAATCAAACCTTTTAAAGATATTACTGTTTCAAACAAAAGACTTCAGATTCATGCAGGTTATAAGAGCCACGTAAACTGTTCAGAATTTAATTTATACATTGCTTTAAGTTCTTTTATTTTTCATTATCATTTTGTATTCAAAGGGAAATAAATTATATCTTGAATTTAACTAAGCTTTTCTTCCACTTTTTTAGGTTTCTTATTTTAAGAGCATATATTTGAAACACAAGAGTCACGATGATGTCTAGATGGCATTACCCATAATTCCTTCTTTATAATAGTTCAGGATATAAAAGTCTATATAATGAGTACTATCTATTTCCAACGAGCACTCCAAAAAAGGTTTCTCCTCTTGAAAAATATCTAGGTACAGCAACTAACAACAGGAACAAAATAAGTGTGAATGACTCCAAATAAGTGACAGATTCCAAATAAGTCTAAAAGACTCCAAATAAGTGTGAAAGACTCCAAATAAGTGTGACATATGCCAAATAAGCGTGAAAGACTCCAAATAAGTGTGAACGAATCCAAATAAGTGTGAATGACTCAAAATAATGGAACGAAAATGCTTAATTCTCTACTTATATATACCGTATATAGCAACCATATGTTGCAATAGAACCCTCCCTATACAACATACTACTCATTTTGTCCCATTCATATTACCTAGCTCAACCAATGGGAAATTTAGAATTATTCAAGAAACATCAAAACCCCAAAAGTCACCAAAGTTGTCAAAGTTTGTTATATTCAATTTCAACTGTCTTGTGGTAAGTTCATACATGCCATACACCCCCTAGACCCAGGTATAAGCTTAATTTTTGCCACTATGAATGACATTAAAGTATATATATATATATATATATATATATATATATATATATATATATATATATATATATATAAATGCAATAAACTGACAAGCAACAGTGCAAAAACTAGTATCACTCTAGCCTGAGCGCTTTCGACTCTCAATGAGTCTTTATCAAAGGCAAATACAGAACATAGATAAGACAAACAATTAAAATACAAAAACCTTGATTGGCGCTAGCTTCGCCCTAATCAATACCACCTTAGTCAATCTGGCCCCTGTCGCGATCAAAGGTGCAAAACCTGTCAACACATGATATAAACCAGGACTTTTTCTAGCACAGTGACGAGAGAAAAACTAAACATACATGGTCCAAACAAAACGTGCAAAACAGAGAATGTAATTTATCTCATCACATGTAAGATCTGTAGCCTGCAGTATCTCGGAGAAACTGAGAGGCTACACAAAAGGATCAACCTTCATAGATCTGATTGGATAACAAAGAAGCTATACAGAAGTCCGGTCACAGAACACTTCTCTCTCCCTAGCCACACCTTCAGTGATGTAACACTTATTGCAATTGCTCACAACCACAACTGGAGTTCCGAAACCAGGAAAGAAAAGGAATCTTACTGGATACGACGCCTTCGAACATTGAAACCAAGCGGTTTAAACCAAGAATACTAGAAAAAGACAGCCATGCACAAATTTAATTATCTTTTCCAGCTGACACATTTTCTTTTAAATAATTCTCTAAATTTGCTACTAATATAAAATATCCTGGATATAATTTGCGCGTACATAAATTTACATACAAAAACATATATGTCGCTTTGGCTCATCGATTTCACATTTTACAGCATCCGCAACTTGTTGTAACATAATAAATTTCAAGGCTTAATTCCTGTAGAAACAGGCATGTAAAGTTCTATAAACACGGTTTTTGTATTTTAATTGTCTGTCTTGTCTATGTTCTGTATTTGCCTTTTGATAAAGACTCATTGAGAGTCGAAAGCGCTCAGGCTAGAGTGATACTAGTTTTTACACTGCTGCTTGTCAGGTTTTTGCATTTATCTTATTCAATCCCTGACACACGTGATCCCTTGCTGGATCCAGTGTATTTGAAAGGACTGTTATATGCCATATGATTTGTATTCTCTCTCTCTCTCTCTCTCTCTCTCTCTCTATATATATATATATATATATATATATATATATATATATATATATATATACTACATGCCATAATTACATAATTATAGAAATCATATGAAGAGTTTTGCTACTTACCTGGATCTGCAGTCATATAACATGCACGAGTCACATCGATAAAGTCCGCTTCACCTAATATTTGGTGTCATATTTTTTAAGAGTATATTTCGGTCTGCTACTTAAGTGTCAGTCAAACTATAATAAATCTGCGATACATGGTTTCAAATTCAAGAAATCATTATGGTCCCTTGGAAGTGTGTCATGTATTATATAAAGAAAATAAGGACACTGTCATACATAGCCAAATGATCACACAGATCAAAATTACAATTCTGCTATGAATCAATGTCACACCACCAGAGTCTTGAACTGTATTCATTATTCAGTGTCATTCACTCCTAAACTCATCAGATATAAAGTTTTTATCTCAACTTAGAAACATGTTTTATGGTATTTTTTATATGAACTAAATACCGATAACTAATTGTATTACCAGGTAATTATGAACAGCGTTTACCTGAGTACCTATTTACAACTGTATCAGCCACTGATACATTAATCCATATGCATCATTAAGTCTTATTATGAAGTATTTTATGCACCGACGTATGAATGAGTCAGTGCAGTATCAAAATCAAGATGTTTTGGGGTGGTTTTTTTTTTCAATTTCTTATCTTTCCTTCCCAATTTCTATTGCTTCTCTTATTGCTCTAAAATAACGTAAATTTTGTGAGGTTACTGATGAAATGTGTGATGTATTGTGGGATTTCTCACTCTCAAACAGCATATGTGGGAAGCAAATAGTTTTGCCTTTTACCAGAACAATGGGAAACAAATACTTTGCCAATACCAGACAAATGTGTTTCTAACAAGATTACCATAAACGTTTCATTATACTGTGATGAAATTAGATACTTGGGGAGAGTGATGCTACAATGATAAGGGCATTTATGTTTTCCCTATAGCACTAGTTGAAACAATTAGAACTGTTAATTATAACAGAACAATCAGGCTGAGGGCATTGACCCTAGGGTGTGAGAAACCTTATCTGCTTTCATGTGTCAAGTATCAGGTTTTGGAAATAGACTGAATTATGGGCTGGGAAAGTGGTTTTAAGAAGATTCACAGACTTGAGAGAAGAGAGGTTTTGTAGCTTTCAGTGTGAAAGGATCAATTAGATTTTCTCTCTCTCTCTCCTCTAACGGATAGTTAGATGTTAACGCTACAGAAAGTAGGTGTTATCTTGTGTAAATGCAGCACGAGGCTAAAGGAGTGTACATAGTTTATATTGTAAATAAACATGTAAATAGCAGAATTATTTTATGGATTTATTTCTGAACCCATCTTGTTATAATACATACAATGTAAAATCCAGATAACTAAAAGTTTCTTCTTTAGTGCCAGTGATCTTGACCTATAACCCATACATCAATAGGATTCTATGACAGTGATATTGACCTTTAACCCATAAACATAATAGGTTTCTATGACAGTGATATTGACCTTTAACCCCTAAATCAATAGGATTCTATGACAGTGATATTGATCTTTAACCCCAAAAATTAATAGGATTCTACCTGATACAAACGTTTGGGCCATTTTTGTTGTATTGCAGATGTAATGCTATTCTGCAAACACTATTTATCTGGTGTAAATCAATGACCTTGACCATTGACCACTTGAAATCAAAATCAATAACGTTCTTTCATTCCCCATACAAAAGCTGTCAGTGTAGTCTGTATGAAGTACAGCATGCAGTACCAATGTTATGGCACTGAAACTATATGTTTCTTTAAGTAACATTGTTCTTGACCAAAGTCCATTTGACCCTGAACTTGTTAAGGTTACTTACTTACTCCAAGTCCAAGGAGTCCACACAGTTTGGAACCTGTCAATCGTGACTAATTTTCATTACTAAACACAGATAAAATTCTTTCTTTCAATCTTAGTGACCTTGAACATTGAACCTTTTTTCCTTAAATTTGTTTTCTTTCTTACAGAAGTGCAAACCATTTTCTTACTCATTCTAACAAGAGCAGAATTTCATCTCTAATTAGAGTAAGTAAGTAGAGTACAATTAAGAATACCCACATATCCTTCATGTTTGCCATGAAATGTTGGTAGTGCCTCTTTAAGTACACCTCACCCAGCTGTGCTGGCATATATAATTTACTTGCTAACTGCTATATGAAACGTCAAACCATTTGCAAAATATAAGAGGAATCAATTAATCTATAAATCAATTATTAATCGTAAATTGTACACCAATTTAAGACTCGTGGAATGTGGAATAATTATTTATCTTCATATCAGTTCAATGAAATAATCAGTTTGACAATAGTGGTCCAAAGTAAAATGAAAAACAGAGACAAAATGAATAAGATGGAAAAGATCATTTGCTATGTGGCACAATATGAATGATTCCATATGCAAACAGCAATCACCAGAACAGTGAATTGGAGACATGGACTATAACGGAAGAAATGCACCAACATTTCTTTACACACTAATGCAGGAAAGTTAAAAGCAGACCATGATTGTTATTTTAAAGCAAATAAATACAAACCTATCAGTTCATGGGTGAGCTTTCCTGTCTTTATGAAATCACGAAATTTGCTAGTGATGGCAGGATTATTCCTGATAAAAATCTCGGCGGTGATGAGGGACTTTAAAGCATCAATCATCCATTGTGGTTCCAGAACAATTTTCTCCCTCAATTCTTCTACACTGAAAACCATGTAAAAGGATATGTTCATCAAACACTGAATACAAATTACTATCTTGTTCCATATAAGACACCAAGTAGTGAAATGTATTTTTATTGCAAAAGCCTTACAAAATATAGCAGGATTGATTGCCTTCGTTTAATGTTTTACATAATTCTACTTTTGTAAGATGCATAAAAGTTACTTGAATCAATTTAAATGCAAATACATCGAATAGTTTTCTAACTGTGTTTAATTTGGAGATGCTAACATTTTGTTGGCAGCAGCCTCAACAGAGTGCTAAAAGTGATATAGTTTTTTGTTATACTAACATCCTTCATGGGTGATGTAGTTTGCTGCTATGCCAGTAATTTATAATGGTGATGTAGTTTCCTGTTATAACAGTAGGTTGTATGGATGATGTAGAGTCTTGTTATAACATTAAGTTGTATGGGTTAATTGGAGGCCTTACAGAGGTCACCTCTTCTGTCGATTCTTGCCCTCAATCTGATTTCAACTAGATAACCAAAGCACTAATTTATTTACCGTTTAAATAACACTGCAAAACCATTTCGGGATTACCGAATAGGCAGGGTAGGCACTAGCCTATTGACCCCAAGCCTTTTTAAGGTCTGCAACAATAATAATTGAATAATGTTTGATTAATAACATACAATATTAATTTGTTAATAGTTGTTAATAGTTGTGTTGTATAATAAAATATGTTAATTGAAAGTGTTGGTAGGTAAAAATAAAATCATATTAGAAGATAATTTGCGAGGAGGTTCCAAATTTTGACTATCCAATGGCCTCCACAGGGTTTAATCTGGCACTGTGCATAACCATGTGGTTGTTGTGATGATTTACATCATAATTAGTACAATAATTAATTGTTGATTAAGCAGTGTTATCACAATGTACATCGTAATTAATACAAGAATGAATTTTTGATTTAGCAGTGTTATCACAATGTTCATCGGAATTAGTACAATAATGAATTGTTGATTTAGCAGTGTTATCACAATGTACATCGTAATTAATACAAGAATGAATTGTTGATTTAGCAGTGTTGTCACAATGTACATCGTAATTAATATAAGAATGAATTTTTGATTTAGCAGTGTTATCACAATGTACATCGTATTTAATACAAGAATGAACTGTTGATTTAGCAGTGTTATCACAATGTACATCGTAATTAATATAATAATGAACTGTTAATTTAGAAGTGTTATCACAATGTAGCAGTGTTATCACAATGTACATCGTAATTAATACAAGAATGAACTGTTGATTTAGCAGTGTTATCACAATATACATCGTAATTAATACAAGAATGAACTGTTGATTTAGCAGTGTTATCACAATGTACATCGTAATTAATACAAGAATGAATTGTTGATTTAGCAGTGTTTATTTGATAATGGAATATAGTATGATCAGAATACACAAGGTTTATCACAATCATCAGGTAAATGAAATACTATTTTTTTTTCTCTTTGCAAAAGCAACAAAAAAACCACCCTGAATAAATTCGGTCTAGTACTGACAAAATTTTGTTTGATCTCTCTCTTTGTCAAATGTGCGCACTCATGCGCATCAACTAAAACATGATTTTAAGTTCTTTATTTTTTAATGTAATTTCATAATTATATTACTGTTGCCGTAAAAAATAAGTTTCCCTTTAATTCTTGACAATGTAGTCTCGTATTGTTGTGTACAATTCGCCAATATATAATACCCATAACTCATAAATGTTCCAACCGTCTTCTGTTTGCCAACATTACACAACATAACAGCTACCTGGTGCAATAAATGCAGACGAGCTTTCACACTGAGACAGAGTCCTCTCTATCTCTCTCGTTCATAAATAACAGCAAAATCTTTTTGGGTGTTTTATTTTTATTATAATTAGTTTCGTGAGTTGGGGGCTGAATAAGACAGATATGCTTACGTTACACACTTGTACCATTAAATTGCTGAGTACCGCGTGTTCCGTAGAACTTGTACAGGTACGTTCCCTTTATTTTTCGTACATGGTCAGTACTTCCAAATGAAAATTATTTATTTTGCATATAATTTTCGTCAACTGATTTAAATTATGTTTCTGAATGGTTTTGAAATGCACATGTCAACTGTACCCCAGTCGCATTACATGTTTAAGAACAAGAATTATTAATTTAAGTCTGTTATTTCGACAAGAAGAATCTGTGAAAAAATTAATGCTACTTTTAAAAAAAGATATTAAATGTTTTGAAGTTATAGCTACCTTTCTTAATACATGCATATCTACAAAGACACATACACACACCTCACAAATGTAGCCCCTCTCTGGATAGGCTAATCTTTACCCCAGGGAAGGTATGGCTGTATGGGTGGATGACAATAATAACTTGCATAGCTCATCTAGAAACATTATTTGAGAATTTAGGCATAATAAGTTTAACATTGTCAAAATTAATGACCAAACATTGTGGATTTTAATTCATATTTAATTCATTTTGTGTTAAGACATCAATATTTTCCTGAGGATCTCATGCTACAGGTTTCCTAAAAAGTACACATTACAGTATACTCGCTCAAAGTGTAAATCACTGTATAATTAACCTTGATTAATTTGCTCAAAAACAAAATAGGATAATGTAAACATACAATTTATTTCATCCTTTGCATACTTGAGAGTGGATCAATATACACTGCCACACTTGCTATACCTGAAATAGAGGATTGTGCCCAACTCATGATGAAATTTAAGGAACAGATCCAATTCATTTCTATCCTCAATCTTAACAGATCCAGACATATTTATCTCTTCAATGAGACTGAGTCGTACAATCTGAAAGACAGAAATGTACAAAGCTGTTATAATCTAAAATGTAAGGAGTGGAGTGGAACATGTGATGACAACATTCAAGTTCTGTACATATCCCACTAATATCACAACAGTCTTAACATAAGGAAAGCACATTCAAGTTTGAAAAGCCCTAATAAATATGACAACAGTCTTAGCATATGAAAAGCACATTCAAGTTTGAAAAGCCCTAATAAATATGACAACAGTATTAACATATGAAAAGCACATTCAAGTTTGACAAGCCTTAATTAATATGACAACAGTCTTAACATATAAAAGCACATTCAAGTTTGGAAAGCCCTAATTAATATGACAGCAATCTTAACATATGAAAAGCACATTCAAGTTTGGAACGCCCTAATTAATATGACAACAGTCTTAAAATATGAAAAGCACATTCTTGTTCGGATAGCCCTAATTAATATGACAGTCTTAACATATGAAAAGCACATTCAAGTTTGGCAAGCCCTAATTAATAGTCTGCACTCAGAAATTTCTCATAGTAAATATTAAAAAAAGTTGTTGTAAATTGAGACATTTTCAAATAGTCACTTTTCACCTTCAAAAATGAATATCAAATATAAAGAATACAAATAATAATCCGCTAATGAAACTAGGAGTTGCCTTTTTAGTGCACATTGGCAATTTTTACTTTGATTTAAGTTTGTTTAAATCATCATTTTGCGCAATGGATGAAATTCCTTGATCAATAAATGTGGATGGATGCACATAGTTCATGAAAAGAAGTTAGATTTTGGAATATTCGATTCATGGTAAATCTAATAGGAACATACAAGTTTCTTCTCAGAATGACTATGTTGTTTAAGTCCGTAAACATAAACCGGAGATGTGTTTATTGAGACATGTTGGTCAATAATCACTCTGATATTTCCAACATGGATTATTAGGTAACAAAGGGTGGGTAATATGAAGGCTTGCATTTCATCCTGACAGCAAGTCCCTGACAAAATACAGACTATGGCTCTAGGTGATTGCCTCATCCTGACCAGATGTTTTTGTCTGAAGAAAGGAGATGGGTTTGGTTCATTCTGGTGTGTATGACTACAGTAAGGTGGTGAATCAGATCCTAAGACTATGTATTTGTTATCCGGTTCACTAGAAGCTGGAAATGGAAAAGTTGCAAGTGAAGTCTCCCAAAAACTATTTTCTCCAAAGCTGCATTCAGAGATTCATGGACAGAAAAGTGAAAATAAAAAAGCAAAGGACACAACTTTGGTGATAAGATTTTCTGTGAACCACACCTTCACACCAGATGCTTTTAATGTCATGATAGCTTGTTCTAAGGGAAGCCATCTGGCAGGTTTTTCCTCCCCCCAATGAGGCTGCTGTTTTGAAAGTTCGAAAATTCTTTTTTTCAACTCTTCCAGCATGGGGTCAGGCTGCGTGTTATCAATGGCAATATCATCCATCAGGTGACGTATGGTTGGCTTTTCTCCCAACATATACCGGAGTTCAATAAAGTACTTGTCAATGTCTTCTTTTCGAGATTTCTGTAAATAAAATAAAATGAATGAGAAGGTTTCACATACAGTCTGAGAGAGTTTATTTCAAAAGCATTGTATTCTATTATAACAAAAACAGGGTCTAATACAAGATTTTTTTTGGTATGTCATATTTCTGGAAGCAATACATAATACAAAAAGTTGAGTGTCATTATCTGGAGATATTTATCTTCTAAATGAAATATTTAGCAATATTATTTGTTGCGATAATCAGTTGAGGTAACAGGAGGACAATTTTGTATGAAAATGATGCCAATTTACTGCCTTCATGATATCATATAAGGAAGAATGATTAAGGAAGGCCATAGAGTAGTACCTGTACAAACATCATAGGCTCAAAGTTTCAAAACGGAATGGTCTTCATCATTAAGAGACTGGTACGGTTTATTGGTCATGGTGTAATCTATCGTGAACTAGTGGCAGTTGAAATTTCTTCTTCATTTAGATACCTTAAGATAGAAATAGAGTGTCCTCACGGGACATAAAAGTCTATATGTTTCATTGACAGCAATGATTCAACTGAGACAGGGGATTTACGTTGTTAGTGGAGAGATGGATGGTAGCTAAACATCCAACTTAACATTATGGATGGAAACTGAATCATAATTTCCATCAAACTGAAGCCAAACGGTGTCAATAGAAAAGGTATGAATCACACTTCATCACCATGCTGAGGCAAGGACAAGTAGAAACAGTCTTTTGAGTGAAAATAAGCCTCACTCAATGGTTCATATGAAGTTTTGTTTAAGGACAATACAAAACAAGACATAGTCTATCTAGGTGTAAGAGAGTATGAGTGAGGTTCCTGCAGCTCTTAATGAGTAGTAAGATCGATAAGGTGTGAATCCGAACCAACTACGGTGCCTTGAGAAAATTTAAGTGTGTATGATAGGGCAGCTCTGTATCCTTTGATAGTAGATACATTGCAATTTTTGTCCTCAAATAGAAAGGAAATAAATAAATAAGAGAAGTTATAGAAGGGCAGATATAATCAACATGCTTCCCATTGCACCAATCACAGAAAATTCTTCACCTGTCATCATAGACATTGGATGATGAACATCTCCTGTCCTGAATAATGCAACTGGCAACTCAGTCTGAAAAAAATATTCTGTCAGAGATTGCTTGGGATGGGCATGGCGAGAAAGTGGAGAATGTGTTTGTTGTTGTGGATGAGAGATCCCCGTTGCTGCAATAGAAGATATGTCCTGCGAGAGACCAAGGTAGCGCGATCCACATGTACTGAAAATCACTGAATCATGAACAATGGGGCCAAAAGTGGGTCGGCGACAATGATCTGAGCAGTGCAGGCCGTGACATTTTGCAGAATTTAAGGAATCAGTCAGAAGGGCAAGAAGTTCCAGACTTCCACACAAAGAGAAGAAACATGTAAGCCTCCTTGACGTTAGAAATAAGCTACAACACATAGACTCTTACATAAAGCACCCTTGTAAAGATAGGTGTACAGCCTTTTTCTCTACGTTGTATATGTGGATCGACAATTCAAACAGGGTACAAATGCCCTGTAGAATTATGCCCAAACTGGAATATGGTGCATCGGTGAAATTACAGGAATGTGGTTCGGGTGCATTTACTGCAAATGGTGATGAAATGTTAAGGGTGAAGAGGAGCAGGAGAGAGGGTGAACAGACCAAATTTTCAGACCAAAATAAACCCTCTACGGGAAATATTTGGTCTGCTAAGTTATTTCCTTGTGATTAAACACTGCGGTAAAAACGTTTGTAGTGTAATTTATTTCACTGGGTTTCAGAGACAGAGACAAAGTCTAAGGCTGCGATTAATTAACTATACATTTTATAAATAAATGGCCAATTTTGCAGAATCATATTATTCTACATGAGCCAGAGAGAGAATAGCCGCGATTAAAAAATATATTCCTGTATGGATAGACTCAAAAAAAAATTCAACGACGACAAGATTCTTATGTTAATTTTGTAACCGGTACAGAACAATTTTTTAAACCGATAACAACAGCTACTGAAAAGACTGCTACAACTACTGCAAGAGCTATATTTGGAGACGAAACCCTTGATGAAGATAAGAAAAATGGAATTCTTGCATTGATACAAAATTGCTGGGGCTCAACCGCAATCTCAAGTCGTTGAAGAAGAAGAAGGTGTTGTTGGTGAAACTCAAAAGAAATTATCCTTTATAGATAAATTTACCGATGAGGCTAAAAAATTAATTGCTCAAAAGCTTCAGCTATTAAAAGACAAAGACTATTACTCTTTTGGTAATTTTGCCGCTAACAGCTATAATTCAAGAAAAGATTTTTTAAAAGTTGGACATATTGAGGTTGAAGGTCGACTTTCAAAGGCAGATGTTGATAGCACAAATTATGGAGTTAATGACCGAGTCGTGTTTGTCAATAACGGTATAATGGCTCTATTTAACAGCACTATATATATTATTGATGGAAGAAAAATTGAGGCAATTCGAGAAAGTTGATAACTATTACTATTCTAGGGTTAATGAGATACTCAGATGTTTATGCGAGAACAGTTGGACCTTCTATGATGTTTGTAAAAGATACAACAGATCATTCGGATAATAGAACTATGACAATTGGTCGAGTAAGAAATACTACTGGGAACGAAGAAGCAGATGCTATTATATCATGAAATGGAGAATATAATCTTGGATTTGATGCCCGTAGAGCTATGTTAAATGACAACGGGGAATTCTCCTGTGTGATTCCTCTCTCTCATATATTTGAATTTTGCCGAGTTGTTAAAAAAGTTATATTCGGCGCAAAGCATACGATTGTGCTATACAGAAAAGAAAATGACAATGACGCAATAATGAGGGTTGCAGGAGTTGACCTTGGTAAGGTAATTTTAACAAAATTGTCATTGCGGATGCCTATGATGATTCCTTCGATTAGTCACGAACAACAACTAATATTTTTTATGGAAACAGGTGGTAAATCATTGTTATTTTGGCAAAGGGTGACGATAAATATTACCACTGGTAATCCCGGCGCGGGATTGTTTACATGGCAATTATCTTCACAACATGTTATAACACCTTTTCGTTCTAATTCAGCGAGCTAATAAGGTGGGTAATCAAGAACAAAACCCGATGATGTTTGACCCACTCAACAGTTCACAGGTTTCACTAAGAGTAAACGGTCATCAAGAGCCGTCCGAAGATATAATTATGGATTTTACAGATAACCCTGTTGCACGGGCGTATCACCATTTGTTTACAGTGTTGTATCCCATCAATTATTTCTCTTTGGAGCACATGAATTTATATCAGCAAACTGTCGTCGATATAGTTTTCCGTGCTCATGTAGGTGATGGAGGATATAGAGCGGTAGCTGTTATTCTTAGCGAAAAGGCAATGTTACCCGAGGGGGTTGGTGGACGACTGAAACTAGTTGACGCTCTAATAGCAAACATGTAACAATTAGATCAATCTGTTATTTAAATAAAAATGTCATACAATCACGTTAATGTCACATTGACTCTTGGTCAGTCAAAGAAACTACAGTCGAAAAACTCTATTACTTCTGGACAAAAGATAACTTTGAAACTTGAATAGATAGCTAACGGAAGACCAAATAAATTATCTTTGACAAAAACTTAATCGTTTCAACAAGGAGTTAAAAACCAAATACCGTAATTCAGTTGGAGTATTCGTCCTCAGTGATTACCAATATGGTCAAATCCGGTGGGATATTTCCTTTTCTCGCAGTGATTTCAGCGCTACTTGCCGCTGAAGCCCCCGCTGTTGCCAAAGCTGCTGCGCTAGAAGCTGTTGGTACCGCCGCTGGTATGGCGCTAAAGAAAGCATCTGGACAAGGATATAAAACAGGAACTTACCTGAGTTAGGTTTATCTCCGATGTCAAATTTGATTTAATCGCCGTGGTAAAACAATCTCTGATAAAATACTTCAGAGGTATTTTCATGAAGGATCGATTACCTACACAACCGCTAATTCCAGAAACAGGTATAATTAATCTTGATGATAACATTGGACCTGGAACTCATTGGGTCGCATATGCGATACACCCTAAATCAATTATTTATTTTGGCTCGTATGGCCTAGCACCACAAAAAGAATATCTTCAATATGTATCTCAGTTAAACATTACTCCCTGGTATTCAATGTTACCCACGCAGACATTAACCGGTCCTTCCGATATGTGGCCGAGAAGTAATTAGCGTACTCACCACTATCTCAAAATCTTATAAGCTACCTCATAAAACCGTACATGAATATACCAGTGATCGCTTTTTAAAGAGATCATAAACGTAGAATGGTACATAGCTGGGGAAGGTCACTCCAACGTGGAAAGAAAAAAATTCGATTTCACTAGATGTTGTAAAGAGACATATCTAAGATGCGATAGCAGATACATTAAAACTCGCAAATGTTGATCCAAACGAAGTAGATGTATTTCAAGATCACCAAGGAAAATTGAAAACTAGTGATATTTCCATCTGGAATATTTTAGGTAAACCTGTCCCGGTAGCAGAGGGTGCTACCGCGGTGTTTGACGCTAACGGTAAACTCAAATCGGGTGAACTAATTACAGAATTCGATGACAGTATAACAGCGTTAGATAATAATCACATCGCATATATAAAAGAACTTGAAACCCATGTAAATAATTATGACAGCCATGTAAATCAATTTGCAATGTTACAAAAAAGTGTTACTGAGGTTCAACTTCTTATTTCCAATTTCTTTGGGGTTCTACCAGTGACCACACCACCGCTCAACGATATAAAAACTGCTGTTGAAGATCTGAAAAAGCCTACGTGAAGAATATAAGGAACATATTGAAAAACCGTTTACACATCTCCGCAATAATTTCCGAAAGGTTGATGATTTTTTTGGTAAGCAGGCGGTGGTTTCTATGAAACTCTCAGATGTAAAAACATCTGTCGATGATATCAAGAAAACCGTCGACGATATCAAAGAAGATATTGAAATAAAAGCGGCTCCTGTGGTTGATACAATCAAAATTCCTCATAAAAAGGAAAATATTGTAAACTCGATAAACACAATCCAGCACGGATCATTTGCCTGGACTCCAGAAAATAACAGCTAGATATCACCGCGACGGCCAAAGGATTATATAGACTAACATTGGTGTCGACGACACAGTTTAATATACAATCAAGCCCATCAACCGGGATAAATAATACGATATCATCGATAATCCAGATAAAACTATTGTTCTGGTATCCATAACATGGTACTTATAATTTGTAGCCGATTTGAGTAAACAACTTAACTGAAATCTATGATTTTAAATAAACTGTCATCAACAGTGCCATCAACATCGTCGCAGCAATATCGATATGACCAGGTTATACAACTACAGGGTAAACTCAAATTGCTTACAGAAGAATATCAAATAATAAAAATAAAAATATCGGCGAAGGATTACCGCCGTTGACATTATCTTGTATTCGGTTTCAGGTGTTATCACCAGAGCTGGTATAATACTTTCTTCTGTGACAATGGTCGCTCCGGTAGCTGTTCCAGTTTGTATATCCACGGCGACAACTATCGTGGGGGGGGGGTAATCTCGATAAGCAGCAGGGGGGGGGGAAACCATACAACTTTTTCCGACAAAATCACTTTACGCCCTCAAAACGGAAAATAGTGCCTTCCTACGAATCTCATGTTTTAACCAAAAAAAAAAATAAGTCTCCATTTGGCAAACGGAGTCTTAACGATTTCTTGCTCAAAACATACTCTATTCGCGTTTTCGTTGCTTAACCGTAAAACGTCGCAACGATGTTGTCATCACCCCTCCCCTGCTGCTATGGGTTAACCAAATATTTGATCAAGTCTTTAGGACGAAAATCATTTATGATTTCACAAACAAACTAATCGTTAACACCTCATCTTGTATATCAATTAAATTATTTGACTGGTCGGTGAGTCGGAAATTAATTCTCGTTAACGAATTATTATGGCATCGCATGTAGACAGGATTAATTGGGTTTTCAATAATTAGGAATCCTGGAGGAGCTGTTGGTGCAAACGAATAAAGAATATATCCTTGCTGAGCTTGATTTGATTGCTCTAGATTAATATGATAGCTTCCTTCAATTGCATCACATGTTAAATTGAGCGCAATCACCGCTGAAATATTCACATTTTGCGGGGCAATATGCCTACCGCCACCATCTGGATCATTATTATACCTGAGGAGGATAGTTGAATCTGGTTTTTGTAGCACCTTGATATCGGTTCTAACAATTCTTGCTAGTACATCAGCGTTGTATTTGGGAAACTTCAAATTACGCAGATTGTCTTCTGTGATATTGTAACCGTTTAGGAATTGTTGTTTACTGTCGCTGTTGTCATTAATTATTGTTTGAATAATTAGTTCATAGATATATTCCATGTCAGATATAAGTTGATTTATTATTTCAACGTGCTTTCGCGATTTTGTTTTCCGTAGTTGTTCTAGTTGTGTTTCATATAATTGTTTAATTTCATTAAAATAACCACGGACGTCAGTTAGCGTAAATGAAATAGTAACAGATGAGTCGGCTGTTCTTTTAATGATAAAATCCCATTGCAATGTGTCTTTGTTGGTAAATATAAATCTATCGGCGATTTTTCCTTTTCTTATATCAGATAAATTATCTCGATAACTGGGATTGATTTCATGATATGATTGTACGTCCGTGGTTAAGTCGGTGGCGGATTTTTCCGGTGGTTTTTCAGGCCATCCTAACACTGTTCTTAACGAGCTGTTATAGATATCTACAATGTATCCCTCTGTGCTTATTTCGATTGACGACGAGAGCGTCGGTTCATGAAGATTAATAGCTATTTTTGATTCTTTTCCAGTGATTGATTTTATTCTACGCTGAATTTCAGCATCGATTCGCACAATTTGGTACGACCCAGTTGGTAACGAAACAGTTTCCCACGCTGGAGTACCATCGGGTTTATTCTTATACGAGAACACCAGTGCGTTATTGGGTTGCTGACCGCCAAATGCAACCGATCTGATATTAGGCCAGCTATGATATACTCGTAATTTTGCCAGCGCGATCTCGCGCACTGGAATCGGAGAAGGGAAGTTCACACTAAATTGTGGGTTTGTTGATGTTATTGATATCATGCTTGTTCGTATCGGAGTGGTATTCTCCGCGATTCGTTGAAGCAGTTCGAGTGACATTATTGTTAACGCTGTCTTCAATTTCCAATTTCAACATCGCGGAGTTATACAACTGGGTCATCGTGGAAAATTCAACATCGGATATGAACGAATTATCTGTCGACAGCGAGATCAACTCGGATAATTTCGAGTACGCGTCAAATACCATCCGGTACCGAGCTGTATAATCGCTGAGTTTTTTCTGAGAACACGATGATAACTTTTTAGTTATCGCGGTGGCGACTGCCGCAATTGTTGTTGCCGCGGAGATAGCGATTGGAACTGCAATCGGAGCCATCATGGTCACCGTCGACAAAATAACCCCGGCGCTGGCCATTACACCGGATACCGAGTACACGGTGATGTCGATGATTGGTACGCTGCGTCGATATTTTTTCATTTTTTCACGATAGCGCTCAGAAAGTAATTTCAAATTCGCGGAAAATTCTTTCACGGTATCATATCGATATCGATGCGATTGTGATACCTCTGGGACTATTATCGGTTCAATTGATTTCGTCGATGTCATTACTATTTAAAACCCGCTAGTGTTTTCAATTATTCGATTGTGTACTTGAATTTATGGTCGATGGGGGGAATACCGGATACAAATTCTAGCGTCCAGGGTAGCGACTCGGATGTAGTTATATCAATTCTAATAAGGGATCTAATTCGGTCGGGCGCTTCGGGTATCATATCGTTTATATACGTCACTGTGTTAACACCGCTTATATACATCGCCGGGCCGACTCCCAAATCAAATTAACGGCGATGTATTATTGTAAATCGATAACAACCCGGTATACTATCATATTTGCTGTGAAAATATAAACTATTTTCATTTTCTTGGATCCAATCAAAGGTCCCACTGGCAACTGTGTATACGATGTTATCAACGGTTTTTACGTGGTGTGGAAGTTTTACCTGATCGAGTCGTTCGATCATTTTTGGAAAATCATCTTTGACGGCATTAACTGTTGTTTTACTTTCATCGATAGCCGCTTTAATTTCAGCGGGAGTCATGACTGCCACAAGTGGGGTTCCAAAAAACTTATCTACGACGTCGCTGGTGGGCTTTTGTACCTTTTCAAAATCTTTTTTTAGATTAAGAATATCGTCGTAAACGTCGAGATAGGTTTTATTGATTTCGGTATATTTCATCATTGTTCCATCGCGGCGTTTAAAAAATGAAATCAAAAGGAGGTTAAGTCCAAGACCTTTTTGGGATTTATAATTCCCGTCGAGTTCAGAATATGTCGTCGTGATTTTGTGACTTTTTCGCTGGTGAGTTTTTGTTCGTCAATAGCTTTTTTAATTTCAGCGAGGATCGGGCCTGACAGAGATGTGGTTTCAGACACAGGTGTTCTCCCTAAAAATTTATCCACGATGGTATTGAGTGTTGTTTGTCTCACCATAAACATATTAATATCTTTGAGAGTCATTGTAGATATAGCTGGGACACCAAAGAAACTATTAACGACGTAGGCATTTTGAGTATGCTTGCCAATAAATTCGCTAATTTCAGCGAGAGTCATACCTGCCACAAGTGCGGTTCCAAAAAACTTAACAACCACGTCGGTAGTGGGTTTTTGTACCTTTTCAAAATTTTCTTTTAGTTTAAAAATATCCGTGTAAATATCGAGATAATTTGCCTTGATTTCATTTTCATTCATCATCATCCCCGCATCCTTGTTAAAAAAGAATAAAGATAGAAAGTTTTTAATTTCAGCGAGAGTCATGCCAACCACAAGCGGGGTTCCAAAGAATTTATGTACATTTTTGCGAAAAGTACTATAACCTCGTATATAATCCTCCAGATCACGGCCGTGGGCGGCAATCGCGTCGGTGATCGTAGACACAAGTGCGTCTGGTTTAAGTTGTCCACCGTTGGAATACAGCGCAATAGAGTATTCAGCGGCGTCGCGCTGCCGTATCAAAATGTCATCCTTGACACATCACTGGTTTTCAATTTACCCTGGCGATCCTGAAATACAACTATTTCGTTCGGGTCAACACTTGCTAAATTTAACGTCTCAGCGATTTCATCTTTAATTATTTTTTTTACATCCTCGATAGAACCCGCAGATGTTTTCGTGGTTGGTTTCGACATTGACAGAGATCGTCCCCAAATATCAATCATTATTGTAAAAACTCTAGTATTTTTAATTCATTGATTCTCTAAAATTACCTTGTAATTTCCAACTGGTATATTTATTTACAATCAGATGAGGTGGTTTCCACGGAAATCCAAAGGATTTTAATGAAATCTCAGCGAGGACATTTAATACTTCACGGCCGCATATCGGTGGATCATTTAATTGTTTTGTTGGCAGCGTGGAATAAAAAATCGGAAACTCTTTGAGTTCCATCGAAGAATTTATATACCGCATAAACTCGCTCGGTGGGGCTAACCCATATGAATCGAAATAGACAATTCCACGTGGATCAATCGCGTATGCAACCCAGTGAGTTCCCTATCCGTTACTGTTATCAAGATTGATGATACCGGTTTCAACGCTGTTTGGTTTTCTCGGTAATTGATCTCTCATGAAAACCACTCTGAAGTTTTTTATCGCTAGTTTTTTAGCAGCATCAATTAAATCAAAATTAGACATAGGGAGAATTGGATTTTCAACTAATAAACCGTTCCTGGTATTCTCAGACCTGATCCGTTCACGGATCTCCCGCTGTACCATGAATACGGGGTTCCTGGTAGGTACAACCCCTTTCCTTTTTTTTATATCCTTTCCCAGTTGCCTTTTTCAACGCCATCCCTGCCGCGGTCCCAACGGCTCCCAACGCCGCCGCTTTCGCCACCGCTGAAGCAGCCGCTGCAATCAATGCTGGTATTGCAGCTAACAATGGAAATATACCACCTGATTTTATCATGTTGGCGACTGCAGCCTTTGAAAATACGATTTGAACCCCTCTCTTATTCTTCAGCGCATCATTGAAATGTTTTATTTGACGATCCGTCAATGATATTTTATGTGTACCGCCGGACATCTGCGCTGGTTTCAACGTTATTGTGGTTCCACATTCTTTAGCGGATTTTGATCGCAATTTTTTGACCTGACCATCAGTCAGCTTGACACTGACAACACTTTATGTCATTTTATTGTAAAACATATTTATGCTTTCAATTGATCTATTTGGAAACTCTTCAAGTTTCATTTACATATTTTCCACTGGTGCATCAACAATTCTCATTCGTCCACCAACACCTTCAAGTAGCATTGATTTGTCGCTGAGAATGACAGCAACCGCTCTATAATTAGCAATAGCGCCACGAAGGACATTGGCTCTGAAGTGTATATCAACGACGGATTGCCTTGTTAAATTAAGATGTTCCAGCGAAAAGTAGTAGATCGGATACAAGTTCTTAAAATCATGTTGCGATATTTGCAAACCAGTATCAACATTTTGATCACGGCCCATATATGACAGCATACGATGGTACACGCGCGCAATATCGTTTTGACCGAAATTAAGTTGTATGTCTTCGGATGGTTCCTGCTGGCCATTTATTATCAACGAGACCTCAGTAACTCCTAATTGATCAAATATCATATGACTGTTCAATTGTGATTCCACTCTTGCCATATCCTGCAACGTGATAAATATATGACGTGGAGCTGAAACGCCTTGTTGTGATGCCAAGTTCCATGTAAATGTACCATTGATAATTGATTGCTTAACATCTGTTGTTGTTGTTAGCCAACTTAGCAATGATTTGCCACCCGCATCCATAAATGATAGTAGTCGCTGTTCTGTGGTAATTGATGGGGTCATTACTGGCATCCACAAGACCAATTTAGTTAAAATGACTTTACCAGCGTCAGTATCTGGATTTGCAGGATCCGCTGGAATTCTCCAGATTGCATCATTGTCACTACCCTTTCGCACGAGTACTACTGTATGCTGCGCTCCATAAATAACTTTTCGTACATTTCTACAGAATCCAAATATATGATGCAACGGAATCGCACATGAAAACGATCTACGCTGTCCTGCCAACATTGATATTCGTGTTGCAGCTCCTAGATTGTACTGGAGATCAGTATTTATAATCATATCCTCGATACCAGCAGGGGCGGGAGGACCAGCACGATCATTTGGTCGTCGCACAATAAATTAAGTGTGTCCAGCAGTGTTTTTATTATCTTTTGCAAACATCATAGACGGACCTGCTGATCTTGTATAATCATCGGAGTATCTTGCTAACCCAATTATTGTTGTAGCCACATCAACATCACGTTCTATAGACTCAATCTCTTTTCCGTCAATGAGATAGCTCGCGGATTCAAATAGTGCCATGATACCATTATTGACTAAGCAGACTTTGGTACCATCTGGATACGGTGCGGGTATAGCAGGAGTATCAGTAAGTCGTACAAGTTCTCCTTCTACTTCGATAAACGCTTCAGCGGGTAGAAAGTATTTGCTGGTAACATGGACTTTAAGTTCAATTCGCGATCGAATATCTGCTTGTATTGCATGATAGGAATAAAATTGATAATCGCGGACGGAATTGTCCTTGGGTACTGGGGCTTCCATATCTAACGCGGGATCAGCTGTTTGTTTAAACATTATATTAACATACTAGTATTTTCAATTGTGAAATTCTTTGTAATCATCGTCGTTTTTGTTTTCGTTTCAAACCACTTCCTGCTATCATGTTTGCGATATCATCTTGGTTACTGTTCGCCAGCAGCGCAGCCACGGATGACGGAGTCACCGAAGCAGCCAACGACGCTAATTTTTCTTCCACTGCGCTATTTATTGCTTTGCTGATACTTGCAGGCATCACTGTTGTAGATGGCAGTACAACTGGTTGCTTTTTTCGTCATCGCACCAATGATGTTTTTTTATCTTTCGCGGCAGAAAATGCCTTTTCGGCAAGATTTCCAACGAAATCTCCGATTGTGCTGGTTCCCTTATCACGAATAATATCAATGGCTTTCATTGATAATTGTTTAGCTAACGGCGCCACTTTTGGGGCCATTCTTGTAAATAACCCCGCAATGGTATTGCCGAAACCATCTCCGTAATATGCTCTATAAACAGGCAATCGTGAGTTCACCACGTAGACACTTACGGGTTTATCATGGTTGTAGTGTATGATCATCTTGTTATTAAAACTAGTAGTTTTTCAATTAGTGATCAATCGCTAAGATCCATAGGATTTTCATCATAACCATGGGCGTCTCTGTGATTTACAACTAATTCAGCAATGAGTTCTCGATATACATCAATGCCCATGATACCGCCGGCAAATAATCGTCTACAGATATCAGCTGCTTCATTAATTATCTCGACGGAGTTGTTTCCGGCTCGCTTTCCCCCGATAAGTACTTCTAACCGTGATATATCACTGAGGATGTTACCAGGTCATATCACGGTTGCGTTGAAATCTAAAGGATTTTCAATCGAATATCCTTTCCCGCTTGTTTTCTTAGAACCGGCTTCTGCTTTTATGTCTATTTGTTCCGGGATTGGATCCTCCGTATAACGTGGTGGTTGTGGACCGCCTTTAACCGCAGCTAGAAAGTCATCATAACCAGGGTGCTGCAACGCCGAGATTTTATTCCCGCCGCGTTTCACTAAATATATTTTTGATGCCCAAGTGTCTTTGTTTTTTATAAAATTTTTAAACTCGTCTTTTGATAAATTCTCTCTTTTACCCTTTGGAAAATTGTCTCTAGCAAAATCAGCTAATTCGGAATCCGTATGGTTTCCTTTAATTTCATTTAATGCTGCGACTGTAAATATATTCTCAGGTGAATAGTCTTTTCCTCCAGCTGCACCTTGTTGTTCTTCTTCGCGTTCTTCAATTTCGCGTTGAGTTTTTATATCACTGAATAGCTGTTGTATCCCTGCGCGCGTTTGTTCGGTCTCTGCTGCTATCTTTTCAAGCGTATCAAGCAGCGGTGCCTTCTTTGCTCGTTCTTTTTCAGGAATATCTCCGTATATCGCTGCTTCAGTTAACTTTTTCACATCTTTGGTCGCACTTGTTATCGGAGTAAACAGTTGTTCACTTGACACAGAAAAATCAGTCTGCGCTTGTTGTCGTTGTTGAAGTTTCTCGCGAAGTCTGTCTCGAACCGGTATAAACTTTTTAATTGCTGCTAGCCGCTCTCGGGCTAATTTAGTTGTAAACGATTCACCTACCATATATTGTTTGTGAACTGAGTTTTCAAATGTGAAACTATCACAATTAAAAGCTGAGTTATTAAATAAATGTACCTTCAAGCTAGCGTATCCATCTCCGACAAGGTTAAACTGTACGACGCTATCCGTGAATGTTTCAGAAATAACATCGCTGGGGGTTTCAGAATTGTAATATCTGAGAACGGCGATGAACGATTTTTGTTAACGACGCGGCAACAACAACAGCGTCGCGGTGATTACTTGCTACCACAACCAGATCATCCTGTACGCACATAACTGCATGAGCAAGCCCAAACTGCTGAGTATCCTTTCAGGAGAAAATCCCATGTGAGTGTTACAAAAAACGCTAAAAAAAATTTCAGTAAAAAAAACTGAAAGCCTATTTTTTATAGTAACGCTCGCGTGGTTAGGATACTGGTTTTTCCTCGTTTAACATTTTTCTAAGATCACGAACCTTAGAACTAATTTCAGTTCGTTTTTGACGTATTGCTTCAACGGTGCTAAATAGCGTTATAAATGCATTAATGCGTTACCGTACAAGGAAGCATTGATGGAGTTTTGAATTCCTTTCACGAGTCTGTACATCTTAGATAAAACAGAACGACCGTTACTAGACTGATAATCAATTTCTTCATATTCCGAGGCAATCCTGTCACAGTCGAGACCTTCAGATAATACTACCCCTCTATTTTTTAAATCTGAGATTTCAGCAATTATAGAATTTACATCTTTGATATCCATATTTTTATAAAAATAAAATATAATATAATACATTTTATCTTTAATTTTAAAAAAAATAACACTCATTTGGCAATCTCGCTGGCGTCCTATGACGTCAGAGAGACCCAGAGGTTACATTATTAACTTAATTAAGGACAGCACATACATGAAAACCCCATTTGGCAATCTCGCTGGCGCCCTATGACGTCAGAGACCCAGAGGTTACATATACGACAACACATCTTTGGAACTCCTTGGCTGCCTTCGCATCCAAGTAAGTCCAAGGGGACCCGAAACATACATCTCCGAAAGGGAGGCCTACGGTGACAAACATCATCTTAGACCGCCCAGAAGATATGCTTGGGAGGATATTCACAACCATGTACTTAATTAATGGACAGTACAATGCCGTATATATCTCCACTCGAGTGTTGCGGCAGATTTTAGGCATAACATGTACTTAATTAACTTAATTAAGGATGGATATATTCAATGAAACGATGATGGAATTTGTGATGTAATGATGTGGGACGGCACAAGACAACACAAACATGAAACGACGGGGCGGATTTTCTACGGCCAATCCAACCAATCAAAAGCAACCCAATTAAATTAACCCGGTTGCATGATTGTGAACAAAAGACAACCACACGCCCGAGTTAAATGGCGTGGGTTAGTTTTGATCGGTCGAACTGGCCTTCGAAAGCCTCAAGCTTATGACGAGTCAAAACGTATATAAGGTGATTAATACAGCAGCGTTGATTCACGGGTGTGTTATTTTATTTCCTTGAATTAGTTATTAATGCTGTTTCACAACATTTAAATGAGACAAAATATTTGAATAAAACACTAAACAAAATAATACAGTTGTTAGATAACAGCGTGTATTATCCCTGTTCTAATTCTCTAAACAAAATGCATATCGATTAGATCACAAAGAGCTGTATACAGAGGAATTTTAACCACGCCCACTTACTTCAATGAATGGGAAACACTAGTGTTACATGCTCGTTCCGGCTGAGCGAACATAGGTAGTGCGCTGGATTATAAAGAACGTCTGTACTAAAAGTGTATTAATAGCTGAATTTAGATGGTCTAAATAAATACAACTGTTTAAATAATGCAGTTTTAGCCAAAGCGACAATAAAAAGTTTTAGAATTGTTTAAAGTTGATAAATACAGCTCTACCGAAACTCGTGTATTATACTCCATTACAGTCACGTGTGTGCGCGCCTAGTCACTTATACCTCTGTACAGGTAATAGCAGACGACAAATACCTTTGACGGTCATAATACAAGGGAACTTAGTGAATAGAGTGTTATGAGTGGTTGGAATTATACATAAGGATTTATCTCCCTTGAATCGTTTCAGGTGTATACGAATTTTATTTTATGGCCATTGTTCTTTGACAGAGCTGTTTTAATTATATTTTCTGCAACAAATCGTATTCAAGTCCCACAAATGTCAAAGTATCTACTGGCTTCATTTATTGACTGAAATTTCTCTCTTCATTATTTTCTAAATCAAACGATTTGACCCCCCCTAGGGCGTTTTGCGTGTTTGCCAGTTCCACCTAATTTTGCATTCCGACTTTGTGAGACGGCTTGAAGATTCTCAAGATAATTATCAGTCTTCACGCCATTTATGTGATCAATCACAAAGCCATCTTTAATCAATCCGTTATGACATTCAAAAATAATTCTATGACAGAGATATATTTTATTTCTAGCACTAAACAGCAAATATCCCATATTATTTAGAAATCCAACCGGTTTTTTAGTCTGCGGTGCCTGACAACACCATCACTAGAGGCTTCGTAATTAACAAGCACTGGATGGGGTCTGAAATCTTGGCTCATTTTTATAATAATACTACTTGTCTAATTTATTATCTGCTTTAATTATAAAGCTCTGGATATAATCTTGAGGGGTTTTGATGACTTTGTCATCATTAGGGTCAATGATTCGTTTGTCATAATAGCGTTTTAGTTCACTGTATCGTTTGCCGCCGCAACTGAGACATAATTGTGGTTTTCCTCTAACGCCCACCCCACATCGGAGGCATGGGAGAAGGCCGAAGGAACCGTTGCGAAATCTTTGTAAATGATACCCACAGAATTCGCTTCTGCATGATTTGTTACACGGCGTTGTTGATCCAATCATAAGCCATTTGCAGTGATTCATTATACTATATTTTTCTATTTAAATACTTGTTTTAATTATAACATGGAGGAGTTCGAGAGATTATCAGCAAATAAGCCTTTCAAAAATGTTAAATTCAATCTCGATAGAACCCTCAAAGATGTGCCAAAACGGGCAATAACGGATAGAGCCCTGATAAATAAAATTCGTGACTGTATTAATGAATTCAAGCACGACGGCGCATCTCATAGCTGGTCAACATTTCGAATTGATGGCGCTGTTGATGCCACCATGAACGACAGCAACGCAGCGTTGATGTTATCACAACTCGGCAACAAAAAGTATTTTTTTAGAGTGAAATTCATTATCCGTGTAGAATCAGGCGGTTGGATTATACGAGACAAATTTGTACCGATTCTCAAAGACAAGAAAACAGTGATTCTAAGCCGAGTCTGTTAACTGGAATTGACAAACCATACTATGAACGAGCATATCCTGAAACAGCAGTTGTGTATGGGATATATCCGTTAAATGAAAAACCTGATATAAGAAAAACTTAAACCAATGAAACAGTCGTCGCCGGCGACTTCGTCGTCAGTGGCTTTGCCACTCAATTGTGTAGCAGCACGAATAACAGAACATTTTACAAATGGATCCCGAGGGAACAAACTTACCGATCTACGGCGTAGCAAAATAGCTCAATGGGAGTTAACGGTGAAAGACCGCGGAGCGACTATTAGCGATATAGCAAAATTAGAAACGTCGCTGAGATTTCCAATAACCGTTATGACGATAACAGGAGAAGTTTTATACGAATCAAAATATAACAAAAATGGAGCCCCAATTAAAATTATTGATCATAACAAACACGCATGGACGTCCGCGGTCACAATATTTCGTCGAAACAGAACAATAAAGTATATACCCGACGAATTCTTGGGAGAAGAATTTTCCAGGGATGGTTTTCTCGTTGAAAAGAAACTATTCGATGCTATTGCGCATTTGAGTAAAAACGACCCCGTGTCGGTGTGGTTACTTCGCAGCACTGAAAACGACATGGATACGTTTGATCAGTTTGTAAGACCAAACGGTGAATTATACCGCACTGAAGCATTTCACAACAAAATGAAAAAAATAGCTAGTGGGTTTTTAACGGTGGGCGACGGAGTCGCCGATGGCAAAGGCACCGGTGAAATCATCAACGATGATGAAAAATTATTGACAAACTGTTTTACAATCCCGTCGGTTGCAGCTCATTTTGGGAGAATCAAAAACGCATGGAAACCAGTCATTGAAGCTAGTTGTTTAGAATTTAATCATGGCGGTTTATGGAATAACAAATACGACAGTAATAATATCATTTCAGTTGATATGGTTGCTTGTTATCCAGCGAGTTTTCTTGGTTATGGAGAGTGTACTGAGTATTTTAAACGATTTGGACACCCCGTACATGAAATGACTCGTGTTGCAATTAATGGGCCGCTGCCTGATTTTGATTTAACTGGATTCGCTCGTGTAGTATCATTTGAATTTGCAGCAGGACTTCATCGCTGTTGTTATATTTGGACTGGTAGACACATGTCTGAAAATAAGTGGCTGCCAATAGCGTTATTACGGTTCATGATTGATACAAAAATGTTAATTTCGCTGACAGTCAGTGAAGCAGTTATATCATATCGGAAACAAACCAATGTTTGGTTACCAACACCGGAACGTCTTGATAGTATAATTGAGGAATCCAGAAAACATATTGATGCCAACGAAGAATATATCATTGAGTGGTCCAAACGGATATTTGATCAACGAAACATCGAAGCAAAAGATCTCGGCAGAAGAATAATCGGAAAATTCACTCAGGGAGGAAAAAATGCGACTATAAACAATATTGTTCACGGCTGATTATGGATAACACCGAATACGACTTTGTAATCGCGGATGCAGTATCCAAAAACATATATGTGGATCGTAAATACGCTTTTTTGTCCAATGGAACAAAATTGGGTACAATTTTTACGTATAGCGACGGTTACAGATCCCCGTATACACATTTGAGGTCGTCGATGCTGGGTTATGCTTGTATTAATTTATTTTCAATGATAAATAGATTTCCTGACACTGCGGTTAGAGTTGCCATTGATTCATTTTACATTAACAGCAAGTACAGTTGCGCAGTTGCTGAATTCACTAATTCGGATGAAAGTTGGGGATCATGGAGAATTAAAAAAGAAATGCTGCGTGATTATTCTGAATCAGCAGACGTTGAAAGTAAAAGTAATTACGTACGCGGTGATAATTTATCAGAACGTTGCACCATCGATATCAGATCCAATTTGTAGATATAAAACAGTTTATTTAAACGGCTGTGGCGGGTCAGGAAAAACTACGCGCGCAATCGAGTTATTTCGTGGGAAAAATCCAACGGATTTCACAAACATGATTGTGCTAACACCAACACATAGATTAGCCAGAGAGATGAAACAACGAAACGTTGAAGCTTGTACTTATCACAGCTTTTTTCGATACAAGGGCGATGAATGGACCCCTGAAAGAATGGGTGATAAATTCATCCCTTCGGTTATTATTTGGGATGAGATATGCACGGTTTCGGTAGATGTATTAAAAATGTTTCTTGATTGGTTGCTGCAAAAGAATACAGCGGTAATAATGTGTGGAGATCATGGCCAACCACCACCATTTGTCGGCGCGGGTCCACATTATTGGCTAAAGAATTTTGTTGACTAGTATGAAGAAATCGATACTGACTATAGAGCACTTGATGAACAATTACGTACACTTAAGAATTTAATTAGAATCCAATGCGAAATAATCACGGAAATAATTCCTGAAACTCACATGGAGGAATTTTGGGAAGCATGGAGACCAAACGATTTTGTAGTGGCAAGTAGAAAGATAGTCAGAGATACAATTCGGCGGCAATTATTTAAGCTACACAAACAAAAATATCCGATGTTACAGGTTCCACTGTGTTACAGACCAGCTGACACCAGCAAGCAAAACATCGAGGTGGAAATACCCGGCGGAGGCAAACAAATACTTGTGCTAAATGATATTGTATGCGTTGATATACAATTTGTTGAACGCGCATTGAACGCTAAATGATCGCCGTGGACACTGGGTTATGTAACGACGATAAATTCCTCGCAGGGATTAACCATCACGGATACAATTGTTTGGATAGTCGATAATCGCATTAAGTGGTCAAATTTAGTCTATCTTGCAGTGTCTAGAGTACGGCGAATAAATCAGCTTCGAAGAATTGTTTTCGATGATGACACCACAATGGATGATATTGATGTTAGCATCATTAATAAAAAACTCTCCGGTTACAAACAACAAGACAAAAAAAAAGCAACGAGAATTTGATATTGATGCTGAATTAATAATTACGCTGAAGCAACAACAAAATAATCACTGCGCAAGTTGCAATTGTATAATGCGTTGGCAGTATTCGGATAAAGATCCTCGCCAATTTACCGTAGATAGAAAAAATAACAGTCTCGGTCATGTCAGAAACAATGTAATGTTGACTTGTCTTGAGTGTAATAGACGCAACGGTGCTAGTTAAGGCCCCGCGGAGGCAATTGAGTATCATCAGGAATCACTTGTAATTGTTCGCGTGTAAAACCCCGCTGAGGGGCAGTTGAATCCAATTTATAGATTGGAGGTCTACCAGTTGATCGTGTTATATTAGATATGCTATGCGTAGTGACACTCCAAATAGGATCAGTAGCTCTTTCTTACCACCTTCGAGTTCTCCTGGTTCATATAAATATCTCACGGTGACATTGCCAAGAATTGGCTGAGAAACGCTATCCCGCTGTGGTTGTGGTATATACTTTTTCTTTATTGCGTTGTTAGGTTTCATATTGATTGCTCTGGTAATCTCGTTATTTAGCGCTGCAACTACCCCTGGTAACCTTTTGACCCATTCACGGGATCGCTTTTCTTCGATGAATTCTTTTGCGTATTGATATCCAAATAACCGCTCAGCAAGAGTCCGATTAAATCGTTCTACAATTGCCTGATCGCGATGTAGTGCAGTATGCCCCCGTCTGATGGTGACATTGTGATCTTTCATCGCAGATAAAACAGCGCCATGAAATTCTTTGCCAGGATCGACTTGTAATAGATTTGGCCAGCGTAGTGGGCCTCGTCGATAAATCTTTTCAAATGCAGAAGCAACTTCAGGTGATGATTTTGTTTTTAGCGGTTCTGCTTGTTTGTATCGACTCTCAACGTCAACTACGGTTAGCGCGTATTTGTAACCGTTGTCATGTGGTAAAAGCAATAAATCAGCTTGATGAACTTCATTGGGTACAGTAACATCAAAATGCGAGAAATTGATTTGTTTAGGACGCGGTAGATAAATTTGACATATAGCCTGTTTGGATAACCAATTAGCCGCAGTAGCCTTTTTCACTTTTGCGGCGTTGGCGAGTTTATTGATTGCAGCGTTACCCGTCCAGTATCCTTTTGGAGAAAAATAAATAGATTCCATATTATTAATTACCAGCGCCCATCATCAATTTGCCTTTCATACCTGATTTTACCAACCATGAAGCCAATTTTTCTTTCAAAGATTTATCAGGAATAGCATTTAACGCATGAATTAATTTCACATCTGCGAGATGCCTGTGTTGCAGATTGCTGCTTTTATATGCAACATCATGAGCATGACACGCCTTATCAATAGCGTTTATCGGATACTCGCCGAATCGGGGTTGATTTTGATCATCAAGTCTGATATCTAATCGTGTTCCGGGGCCGCAGTAGCTATATCCTCGAAGGTGCTTTTCTCCGGGGTATTTTGCCCATGGGGTTCCAGGGAGCTTTGCCAATTTGGCTGCGATATCACCTCCTCGTTTTTTTTTAAAAACATCTCCGGATTGTAAAATCTTTGATTTTGTAGAAACAAATCTAAACTTTTTTATACCACATGTTGCACATCTACCAGTTAGTGCTGATCTGTTATTTTTAGTTGTAACCGTCGTCACATCATTCGTGTTAGTACGCGTTTTACACTTCACACAATATAGATCCATAATTTATGTATAGAGATATGAATATAATTGATTTTTCAGCGACTAAAACAAGAGAACCAGTTAAGCATCATGCAGCGCTACCAAACTCTATCCGCGCAATTATAATCGGGCTATCTGGATCCGGCAAGACGCAATTGTTGCTCAATTTAATAGTGAGATGGATGAAGTGGAATAAGTTGTATTTAGTTGCTCCTAGCGTAGATGATCAACGATGCTATGAAGTGTTAAAAGATTTTAACGAGAATGCATCAGAAATTAAGGGTGAGAACGTCATTGATTTTATAACTGATATTGACGAGGCACCATCCGTGGATGACCTTGATGGGAGCATTAACAATTTAGTCGTATACGACGATGTGATGTTAGACAATAAAAAAAACCAGCTAGAATATTATCCCGAGGCAGGCACAAAAACACCGACGTGATATATGTCACTCAACGCTACACTCAGATTCCAAAAGTGATCAGAGATAACTAATATTCTTGCTGTATTCAACGGCGTTGATACACATACACTACGAAATATTTGGCAGACATGGTGTTCTGATATGGACTTCAATCAATTAAAAAATTTCTTTAGTCATGATCAGTCAACCCCGCATGGATTTATAACAATAAATTTACATGATCCTCGAACACGATATCGTATCGGACGTGATCAAATATTTGGTTAACCCATAGCAGCAGGGGGGGGGGTGATGACAACATCGTTGCGACGTTTTACGGTTAAGCAACGAAAACGCGAATAGAGTATGTTTTGAGCAAGAAATCGTTAAGTCTCCGTTTGCCAAATGGAGACTTATTTTTTTTGGTTAAAACATGAGATTCGTAGGAAGGCTCTAGACACGTATCATAACACAACGTTCATATAACCTCAATTATCGCGATAAATCTTATATGTGATATCATCGATGAAAGTTAACACGTGAATATATCTTAAATTTGTTTTCCCCGCAAGTGCCCCCTGGAAGTTTAATCTTGTAGACTCTGATTAATCCAGTGTATTTCTCGTGTCATAATAATTGGATAACGAGAATGAATTTTAAACTGATTGATCAGAATTCTAACTTGATTGATTTACAAGATCAAGAATTACAGAGTACCTTGCATGTGAAATCATAGATGACAAAAATTGAGATGAAAATTCTTTGAATTTCAATAACAATAATTGAAATCATATATTTAAAATAATGTACCAACACGCACGAGTATTCGTTTATGAAAAAGATAAACTTGGGGACGCTATTAGAAGATCTTTCAAGGAACCGCTCGTGGGTAACTTTGAACTTGTCATATATAAATTTGGTAATGAAAAGTTTTTCTTGAAGGATCATCAAGTGAAACAACTTCAGCGTCATCCTGTAACGTTGATTAGTTGTAACCGCGATCAGACAGTTAATTATGCTCGCTCATGTATCTCTTTGGAACATCTCAAATAAATATTATCTGTGAATGTTTCAGAGAATTTCAAAGATGAAACAACCTCTTATGAAAGTAGAAAAAATAATTATAATTTTCGAATAAATATTTGAAGATAGATTCGAGAATATATTTTCAAAAAAATATTTCAAAGAGAAAAATCCAGCAAATTTGACAAGTGCATGTAATTGTTGAGAAATATTTTTAACTGTATTATTTTTATTTCGATGATCTTCGAGTGTAATTTTCGAGTGTAATGTTCGAGTGTAATTTATTTTGGAAAATTTTTCTCGTTGATATATATGAAAGCACCAACTTATCTTACCAACGAAGATGCAGAAATGATTAAAAACACTTTCAAGAGATTACTTTTTGACCTAGATTCACAAATAAAATTCCTGCATGGCTTTCAAAGAATAAAAACTGCAAAAGACTAGCTAAAAAGAATTTGACAACAATGGAGCTATATATATATATATATATATATATATATATATATATATATATATATATATATATATATATATATATATATATATATATATATATATATATAAATATATATATATATATAAATATATATATATATATATATATATATATATATATATATATATATATATATATATATATATATATATATATATATATATATTCGACATTTCGAACTTCTCGTTTCGATAACACGATGACAGATTCTTGTGCAGGGGAAATACTTTCAAAGATAAATTTTGAAAATGTCAGATAAGTAATCCAAGTCAAATATAGCAAAATTTATAAACAAGATAAAAGAGGGATAGACAGACGAACTTAGAGAGTATACGACCATCGTGAATGTGTACTATATTGAACGAAAAAAACCTGTAATTGTGACCAATAAACCTAGACCGGGTACATTGATTGGAATCGATAACAGATATTACCATCGGGCATATCCTGTAACAGCGTTAACTTATGGATTTTATCCGATAAATATCCCTGACGTAAAAAAGCTCCCCCGAATGAAAGTTTCTGCTTTGTTAAACTGTGTAGTGAATCATAGAACATTTCAAAAACGCTCAACGAGGAAATGGATTAGTGGTTTAAGAATCAAATTATAAATCAAGAGTTGCTCCGATTGAAATCGTCGACCATAATTCTCGCGCGTAGAGTAGTTCCGTACGAGTGTTTCCTGCGTCACAAACGGTAAAATATTATCAGGGAGATATATTCGATTGCATCTACGAGATAAATAAAATAGATCCTATTTCAGTGTGGTTATTTAAAAGTAATGAAGAAGGAGGATACGATCAATTTATTAGGACAAACGGAGATTTACATCGAACGTTGCACCCGATTTGTATTTGATGACGCTGAATTGGATTTTGTTATAGCTAATACAACCGCAAAGGAGATACTTACATCGAGAACAAGAGCTTATTTATCAAACATGGAAAAACCCGGAACTATCATTGAATATCTCGAGGAAGATTCACCGCAGTATACTCATCTGAGATCATTGATGCTCAGTTATGTCTCGATGAATTTATATTCTATGTTTAAAAGATTTTCTGATATCGCGGTTAAAGTCGCGCCTGGCTCATTTTACTTTGACAAAAATACAAGAAAACCGTCGAGAAGTTTACTATGTGGGACGGTGATTGGGGAACTTGGAGAATAAAACAGGAGATGTTACATGAGTATTGTGAATCGGCTGATGTTCCCATCAAAGATAATTACCGCGAGGAAACGGATATGGAACTATCTTCATCTCCATCTGTATATGATCCGATAACTAGATATAAAACGGTTTATTTGAACAGCCCAGGAGGAATGCGGTAAAACAACACGGGTAATTGATTTGTTTGGAAAGAATTCTGACATGATCGTGTTAACCCAAACTCATCGTCTTGCTCTAGAAATGAAATCCAAAGGAGTTAACGTGTGCACGTATCATAGCTGTTCTCGATAAAATGGAACTACGGGAACTCCCGATAGAATGAGAACAAAATATATCCCATGGATCCTTATATATGATGAAGTATATACAGTTTCATTGAAGCTGTTAAAAACATTTCTTACGTGGTTGTTAAAGAAAAACACAGCTGTGGTAATGTGCGGTGATCACGGTCAACCACCGCCATTTGTCGGAGAATCTCTGCATGAATGGTTAAAATCCACCGTTGATTATTACGAAGATATTGACACAGATTATCGTTCACTTGACAAAGAGTTAACCAAGCTAAAATTTGCGATAAGACTACAACCGGATAAAGTGCAGTGTGAGATAATGCGTACAAAAGTCCCTAATACTTCCGTTGACGATTTCTGGGATACATGGAAAACAACAGATTTAGTTGTCGCCAGCTTCAGCGAATTCTTATTAGTTGAGACCATGCGGTGGTAATTGAGTATCATCTGAGATAACCTGTAAGTGTTCACGAGTAAAATTCCGTTGTGGTGCAGTTGGGTCAAGTCTATATATCGCTGGTCTATTTTTTAGATGTGACAGCACTAAATATTTTATGTGCTGTGACACTCCATATAGGATCTGTTGATCTTCTTCTACCACCTTAAAGTTCACCCGGTTCGTATAAGTATCTCACTGTGACATCGTTAGGTAATATCTGTGTTTGAAAATCATTTTTGGGTACATTTGTATATTATTTTGTTATCGCGGTAGTCGGTTTCATATTTAGCGTCCTGGTAATTTCATTATTGAGTGCTGCAACTATCTCTGGTAATCGTTTGACCCATTCAAGAGATCGCTTATCTTCGATGAATTCCTTCGTGTATTGATAATACAACAATTTATTGGCCAGAGTTCTATTAAACCGCTCAACAATTGCCTGATCGCGATGGATTGCAGTGTGTCCTCGTCGTATTGTTGCTTCATCGCTGATGATACATCACTTTGAAATTATTTACCGGGATCAGCCTGGAGTAGTTTTGGCCATTACTGAATCCTTGTTGGACGCGGTAGATACATTTGCCATATTCCTTGTTTGGATAACCAATCATTCACTATTTTATTTTATTGATTGCTGATTTACCTTTCCAGTATCCAGTTGGAGAACAATAAATTGATTCCATATCAAATACCAGAACCAAACATTAATTTATCTTTCATAGATGTTTTTATTAACCAAAATGCTAATTTTTATTTGAAAGATTTAAACGCGATAAAATTCAACGCAAAAATCTTTTTTTTTCTGCGATATGACGTTGTTGAAGATCCCCACTTCAATATACAATATCATGAGCATGACAAGCTCTATTGATAGCGTTTATCGGTTATACACCTGGTCGAGGTTGATCCTGGTCATCAAATCGGTTCCCTAGACCACAATAACTATATTCCTAGAAGGTGTTTATATCCTGGGTATTTCCCCCATGGTGTTCCTGGGAGTTTTGTTAGATTGGAGGCGATATCACCTCCGTTTTTTCTACCTGTAAATCTAAAAAATGTTATACCGCACTGTGCACACTTGCCGGTGATTGCTTCTCTGTTATTCTTTGTTGTGAAAGGAGTTGGATCAGTTGTTGGTGTACGTGAGCTACATTTCACACACTATATATTTATGGTATATCTAATGGAGATTACATATTTTTCAACTTTACAAAACAAGAACATGTCAAACATAATTCGATGTTACCTAACTCAGTGTGATAATTATTGGCCCCTCAGAAAGCGATAAAACACAACTGCTACTTAATCTAATTATAAAATGGATGAAGTGGGATAAATTGTATTTAGTTGCTACCGAGTGTAGATGACCAACACTGTTATCACGTGTTGAAAGATTTCAACGGAGTGCTACAGAAAATAACCGGGGAGGATGTCATTGAGTTTATTACAGATATCGATGAAGCACCTTTCGTTGAAGACATCGATGGTAGTGTTAACAACTTGGTCGTGTACGACGATACGATGTTAGATAAACACACAAATCATCTAGGATATTTTCCCGGGGGCGACATAAAAAATACTGACGTGATATATGTCACTGAACGAAACACTTAAATTCCAAGGTTATCCAAAACAATTGTAATTTTCTTGCGGTGTTCAATGGGGTTGATACTCATACACTAAGAAATATGTTTCAAACATGGTGTTGCGGTGACATGGATTATGTAAAATTTACAAATTTCTTTTGTCGTCCTCAGGCAACTTCTAATGGATTCTTAACGATAAATTTTTCTGACCCTAGAATGAGATATCGAATCGGATTAGATAGCATATAGATCTCCACTAGACCTACCAGACCAATTTGCAAATTTCTTCGATGACAAAGAACAAACTTGTATAGATTCGCTTGACAGCACAATTTCAACTGATTCGTCACCATACAATTATGATGCAGGATTTTAGCGACAACCGTAAGGAGCATTTGAACAAGTTTATATTGATTTAGTACGGACAATCGTGATGAAAATTGCACCAAAGTCTTGTAAACTTGATTCAAATCCGACATCACTGCTGCCTGAGAGCTTAGACCCAATAATGCCTTCACTAACTAATGTCATTTATATCTTTCTCCCATTAGGGGAATTCCCATCATTTTTCAAAACTGCCATCGTAAAGCCACTGCTGAAGACACCAACAGTGGACCATAACGATTTAAAAAACTACCACCGAATTTCTAATCTCCCAGTCATGTAAAAAATCTTAGAAAAGGTTGTTCTAACTCTACCTGTATCTCATTTGAAATGAAACAGTGTTTTTAGCAATGCACAGTCTGCATATCGCCCATGCCAGAGTACGGAAACTACTCTTCTGAAAGTATTTATTGACATTCTCTCTGCTTTGGATGGTGGAAAGATTACAGTCCTCACTCTCCTGTATTTATCTGCAGCATTTAACACAGTAGACCATGAGATATTACTTCACCGTCTCCAGCATGTATTTAGCATTCAGAATATAGCCTTACAGTGGTTCAAGTCCTACTTAGTGAACAGGAAACAAATTATATATGCAAATGAAATACACTGCAGCCCAGTTGATGTATGTTATGGTGTTCCACAGGGATCTGTTCTTGGGCCTGTTCTCTTCATTCTGTATACTCAGCCGCTCTCAAGTGTCATAGATCATCACCCAGTGTCGTACAAATTGTATTCTGATGACACCCAAATATATAAGTCTAGCCACCCAACTGAAGTTGGTGCTACCATCCATGGAGTAGAGAAGTGCATTTCTGATGTGAAATCATGGATGACATGTAACAAGCTGCAGATGAATGATGATAAAACTCAGGCTATTATGATCACAACACAAAGACTTTCTCATTCACATCCTTTACCTAAGACAATAAATATCAGCAACACCAACATTAGATTCTCACAGTCAGTACGGAAAGTAGGCGTTACTCTAGACAGTACTCTCACATTGCACCAACATGTCATGAACATATGTAAGGCTGCATATCTTAAATTGTGACGCATCAGTTCCATTCGTAAATATCTTTCAGTTGATGCCACTAAAACACTTGTGTGTTCATTAGTACTTTCAAGACTGGACTATTGTAATTCAATTCTGTCTGGTTCGTCACAATATTTACTCCAGAAACTTCAAAAAGTTCAAAACACAGCTGCACGGATCATCTGTAGAGTACCTCGATCAGAGCACACCTTACAACTGCTCTGTACCCTACAATGGCTATCGATTCGATACATAATCAAACACAAACTTTGTTCCCTGTGCTATGGTTCAATGACAGACTCCAGTCCAACATACCTATATAGCCTCACCCATGTGTATACACCAGCTAGATCATTATGCTCTTCTTCTGATAATCGCATACTCGTTGTTGCCAAGGTGAAAACAAAGTCATATGGACAAACGTTCGTTTGCACACCAGGACCCGGCGACGTGGAACGAATTGCCCATTGAAATTAGACACAAAGACACAGTGGTCCCTTTTAAGAGTGCTCTTAAGACTCACTTGTTTCGACTGCAGGGACAAACTTAGCGACCTAATCATGTTTTGTATCTTATATGTTTTCAGCATGTTTTTATGTTTTCCAATTTCATTGTTTTGTCATTTGTTGTTCTGTAGTGTAGTCATACCATTATTGATAGTGTAAAGCGCTTAGAGCTTCCAAAGATTAGACGCTATACAAAGTCCTCATTATTATTATTAGTATAGTTAATTATTCGCAGCCGGAGACTCTGTCTCTGTTTCTGAAACACAGTGAAATGCATTACACTACACACTGGTTTTCTCTTTAGTGTTTTATCACAGGGAAACAACTTATCAGACCATATTTTTCCCGTAGAGGATTGTTTTGGTCTGAAAATTTGGTCTGTTCACCCACTCTGATGCTAGAGGGCATATGAACACATTGCAACACAGTGAGTAGGAGCTGAAGTAGTGAAATGTGTTGGCAATAGATGAAGAACATCTGTCAGTCATGGAAGAGGTGATGCCTCTAACCTTCCAAATGGTGTTTCCCCTATTGATGAAGAAATGGAGGGGACAAGCCGCAGTACTCCCCTGTTATGAAGGCAAGACCCAAAAGCCCAAAGAGGCATACATGACCAAGGCCTCTGAGATGGACAGACACACATCCGATATGAATTCATTGGCATAATATGAAAATGGATGGCATACTGATCGGATCCCCTAGCCAGCTAATATAAGAAAAACTTAATTTAAAACAATCTTTACTGATCCGATCCCCTAGCCTGCGAATAGAACAAAAAACATAATTAAATAAAATCTTTAAAATGAACTTTCTTAATTAAATCCCAGCTTAATATACCTCTGAAAGCTTATCTACATGTGTGCCAACCAGAATCACGGGAATGATGGCTTCAGGTGATGATACACTGGAATGGATGGAATTCATCCAAATCTGAATTCGGTCTGAAAAGAAACGAAATTAATACCTTGTGTATATTTGTATCAGGTAAAGTATAACAATAATAACAAAAATATTTGTTTTAATTTTTTTGGTCATCTCTTATCTCAGCATTCTACCATATGAATGCTGAATGTCACATTTATTATAACACATTTATTCATGTCAACCATAGCTGTACTCTATCATCAGAGTTTGGTTTGGGGGAGTTTTGTTGTTGTAATTATCTCATGTCTATATCATCAGAATTTAGTTTTGGGGGAGATTTGTTGTTGTAGTTATCAGAGTAATTGTTGTAATTATCATCAGACTTTGGTTTGGGTGATCCATTGTCTGTATCATCAGATATTGTTTTTTGTTCTTGTTGTAATTATCCCCTGTCTCTATCATCAGAGTTTTTGGGGAGTTTTGTTGTTTTAATTATCGCATGTCTCTATCAGAGTTTGGTTTGTTGGTGTTTTGTTTTTTTAATAATCCTCTGTTGTTAATTTCAATATTTTCTGTTTATCCTGTCAGACTTATGAATATGATTTTGTATCTGTAATCTACTCCCATTTAACATGTTATTTGTTTTCATCAGTATTTCTATAGGTAATATTGATCGATTTGAACTTGAGGGCTTCGTTATTCCATTTTAAAACTTGTACCAATATCTATATTCTCAAGTTGATATAAGACAACAGCAATACGTATTATATTATGTACAATTTGTTTTGTTGGGACCGTTCCGGTGGCCTAGTGGTTAGAGTGTCCAACACGGAAGTGGGAGGTCGTTGTTTCTATCCCCGCCTGAGTCATTACAAAGACTTACAAAAATGGTATTAACAGCTGCCACACTTGGCGCTCAGAATCAAGATTTTAGTGTTAGGACTGGTTGACCTCGTGTCAGGATAATGTGATTGGGCGCAACATCATGCTACATGTCTGCAGCATGATGTTCCAGTGCTAGACGTCACTATAAACTGCTTCACTGCAGACATCGTAACAATACGACTAAAAACTTGTTAAAGTTACGTTAAAAATCTTAATCAAACAAAGAAAAACAATTATTTATTTTAAAGAACACTTTCTGCTGTTAACTCTGTTGCCGTACACTTCAATTCTTTTTTCTCTCCTGTCTAACTTACCGAGAACTTGGTGCAGTTTCATTCCATCTGCATCATGGAAACACTTGTCATCTTGTATGAGATCTGTGATTTGTTGACTAAGATCAATGACCAAGAGATAAATTGCTCGACTCGTCAGAAACGTTTGATGAGTAGTATAGAAAGTGTATTGACCTGCAAAGTCCCATATTGACAATGCTGCATATTTCTCTATATCTTTCACTAGTTTGTCAGCATTTTCATTGACCAAACGGAAGCTTTCCATCATTGCATCCTTCGTTTTCTCACTGTCACTGGACTTTGTATCACTCAGTAGAACAGCAACAATGTTTGTCTCTTTGTCTAAATGCTTGTTGTTAGTGGCATATATTTCAGAAGTTATCTCTCTCTGATAAATTACCTCAACTATCTCCCTGTGATAAATTACCTCAATTATCTCCCTCTGATGGATTACCTCCCCTATATCATCTTGCTCTTGATTGATGTTTGGTTCCTGATCTGGTGCAGATAAAAGCTTATTCAGACGATGAAGTGTGTACAATTGATCAGAATCTGAAAAGTAAAAAGCAAACTGCACAGACAGATACCCTCTGGAAGGATATACTAACAAAGAATACAATTATCATAAACATTTATTATTATTATTATTATTATTATTATTATTATTATTATTATTATTATTATTATTATTATTAATCTTGAATCTCAAATTACACATAGTTTTACTCATATCTTTGTTTTATGGTGTGTGTGTGTGTGTGTGTGTGTGTGTGTGTGTGTGTGTGTGTGTGTGCAAATTTCATAATTTGCCCTGAAATGTTAAGCCTTATAAATTTATTATTCTGGCATCTGAATCAAAACAGATATAACAGACACCAAATATTGACAAATGTAAATCCAAAGATCGCCTATGTGTAAAGACATGTGATACCTTCTAAGTTAAGACTTGTTTGAATCATATTTTTACTATCAAATATGCACAAGTTTTCAACCTCAGCTCTTTTTCCATGCACATAACTCATAACTGACACATTTTTCATGCATAATCAGGTGCCGTCTCCCTTGTACATGATTGGTATACATACATGGTTAATTGTATATGGCCATTATCAATGAAATGATAACCTAATAAGGGAATCTTTATTTATGGAACTTGTGTTGGACAAATGAGATTCACTCCATCTGTAATTGGTCCTCTAAGCAAGAGGAAATGCTAGCTGACATAGCTGTTACAGAAGACTGACACATCTTATTTTTAAAAACAAGAGAACACTTTGTATTTGTGATGACAGCACTTAAACTGAACTTAAAGATAAAACAACATAAATTTTACTTGATAATATTTTTAAATTTAATTGTTGTTTATTTCTGAAAGTACTGCTTGAACTTGACATCAGATTTCCAATGATCACATTTTCGTTGAATATCATCATTTATGGTGTACTAGGAACACTGCGTGGAAAGAAACTGTAACAGAAATATATTACTAAAAGCTGATAGCTTCATAACGTTAATTGAAATTTCCACATCCAAACTACCATTTTCCACAAATGAGTGATATATTAGTCTTAGTTACCATTCTTTGAAAACAACTTTCTTAAAGACCAGTTTGCTGTTATGTTGTAGTAACAAAAGTGTGACCCATGCCTGACTGACTCCAAATATATATTATATGAAAATCATTTAAGAATAATTAATGTATATTTTGTCCTGGAGATTATACAAGCAAATTTACACCTCACTGGAGAAGTGGTCAAAACGTATCTCAAGTTAACCCCTATAATATCTCATGTTTAAAATTGCCATTTTGATACTAAAAAGGTAATACACAACATTACCCATGCACTTTTGGACAGGCAAAATCATGACATTATTTTTCTTTAAAAATTTAATGGATAGTGATGGCTTACCTTCAACCTGCTGTATCCATTCCCCTTTATCCAGAGAGATTTTGCAACAGTGTTTATGCACATCAATTCCTTCCGTGCTTTTCCTCTCAGATATATCAACTGGTTGACCAAGGAGGCGCTTTATCAAGGTAGTTTTTCCAACCCCAAATTGCCCTACCACCATCACTCTTATATTGTAAACCTTCTCCTTTCCAGCATGCAGAGCTTTTTTGTACAGCTGAATGGAATTATCGTCCATACTGAGGATCTCCACAGGAAGGAGTGGGTCTGAAATTAAAATATTTGACATTTATCAATATCAATGAAGGAAAGGAAAAAGCAAATTGATCATAATGTATACAATAAAGTAATCAGTCATTATTTTTGCAATGAAGATCTTGTTTTAGACAGATAATAACAGTATGCACTATGTTAAAGGTAACATGAACATAGAATGAGACTGCAAATAAAATATACATTTAGTTAGTTTTCAAGCAATATTTAGGCAAATTTAATGAGGATGGAACTTGTTAAGAAAAACAACTAGCGTACATGTCCTAGGTAATGTCACTGCCACATGTTTATATCGGAGAGTTGCTTCCCTTTGTCAATGTTAAGAGCTCTCACTTACAGAGTCCACCGTTATCCTGCATAAAGTTCACCTGCAGGTTTCAATTCTTTTTTTCCGTATCTTGAGAATATTAAATCAGCTGCAAAAAACAGACCATATATAACGGAACACCATATTTTCTATTTAAACCCTCTGATAATCCTAGTGTGCTAGAAAGATACAAATCTATTTCATACTTAACATCAAAATATGATTGAACACCGTATTTTCTATTTAAACCCTATGATAATCCTAGTGTGCTAGAAAGATACAAAGCTATTTCATACTTAACATCAATATATGACTGAACACCATATTGTCTATTTAAACCCTATGATAATCCTAGTGTGCTAGAAGCATACAGATCTATTTCATACTTAACATCAATATATGACTGAACACCATATTGCCTATTTAAACCGTATAATCCTAGTGTGCTAGACAGATAGAGAACTATTTCATACTTAACACATGATTATTCCACATTTTTATTTTAAATCTGTTATACTTGTTTGTCACACAATAAAGTTATGACTACAATATTCATAAAGTATATTTTGGGGCTAAAATGTGAATTAGGAAATGTAAATAAATGAAGTTTTCGTTGTGGGAAATGTAAAATAAAATAGAATTACCTGGTTGATGTAAAGACTCCATTTTGTAAACAGTTATCACATTACTTTCATAGCTTGTGGTGTAAAGTAATCCATGCTGGTCATCATAGAATATTCCATACGGTCTTGATGACACTGTGTGTATCGTCACTAGCTGACCGCTTTCTGTCAGCTGATGAATTCTATTAGAGTAACACACGTACACACAATCCCTGTCAGCCATTATTGACCCCGGTGTTTCTAATTCCTGGTGTCGATACAGAAAATTGTTTGTTTGTGGATTCAAGATATCATAAACATAAACACCTTGAGTAATGGAGTCTAAAGTCCAACACGAGATGTACACGGTGTTATTTTTGACGGCCATGCGAGTCAGATACCCTTCACAGATGTAGTGAGTTGAGTCCAGACGTCCTTCTGTAATGGATAAAATTATCCAACACAACATGCCGTCTTTCCTACCGCTGACAATGAGTTTGTCTGAATTCCATCTTGCCAATGAATCACAATCACCAAATCCTGTCCTTAAAGTTTTGACGAGTTTTACGTCATCGATCGATTTCAATGACAGGATTTCAACCGTATCAAACAGACACACAGCGACTTCATTCTTGCTAATAAGACAGACATCAGTGGGACAGGACTCGAGTCTGTGTGATGTAATCAGTTTACCGTCATGACCATTGTAAACCTGTAGATGCCTTGCCTTGTAGTCTACGACTACCAACATGCCTTTCATCATCACAACGCCATCATAGATGGGTTTACGGCCGGCTGTGGATAACAAATAATTTGCATCAGGATACGGAATACACAAAATACAGACATATATACTTTTAGTAAACAATACAAAATAAGCTTATATACATCTATAAATCTATTTCTGACCTAAAACCATGACATAGTGTCATAAAATATAGGCATATATACTTTTAGTAAACAAAGCCAAACAAACGTAAATACATCCATGCATCTATTTCTGACTTAAAAAGAATATTCTACAGTCGTAAGTTTACAGACCACCACCATTATCGTAACAGTTTTATTTTATTTGATTATTTTTGCTATTATATTTCTTTATAAAAAAAATTCCATAATTCGTGTCACACGAAGCTTTTTAAACGAATTACATTTTTTGTTGTGTGGCTACATTGAATGATAATGACCTGAATATTTACCGAGTTAAAGATAGGAATATTTAGTTATGATATGTAGAACGAACTATAGAAAATACGTTCAGGACTATAGGGGTAGATGCGATTTTACGTATGTTTCAAGTAACTCCTATTAATTACCATATGTGATTGTAACTACAAGTAATAAAAATAATATAAAAATACTTTTAAAATAACATTTCTCTCTTATATAGTATAGATGCCAATTTGTACCTTTTTGCAACTATTACTGTTACTGCAAGGTAATAGTAATACGTTTAAAAAATGATAAAACTAAATTGCTCAGATTAAAATTGGGCTAATGGAGTAGCGCTGATTATTCATAAGTTTCCAGTAACTCACGCCATATGTGATCTGTGGACTAAATATGTGTACCAATACGTGAGGTGATAGCCTGATGTCTATCCCCACCCAAAACAAAATGTATCCCCTGGGTCTCATCATAAACGATTAATGATATCACCAAATAACAACCGTAACAGACTTTCTTGACATGTAAAGACAAATTTACACATATAACTGACACTTAAAAGGCATTCCATCCCTACCCATGTAAAGCAAGTTTGAAACTTTTGAGATTATTAATTTATACCCATGTACAAGACTGCTAGCACGAAAAGACAAATTAATTATTGTATACAACTTATTATCAAGACAGGAACCACCCCAACTCCAATGAAATTTTTGGACCATCCCTAATAATTTGAAATTATTGAGATCCCAGCCATAAAACCATACATACGATTACAGTTCATGAAAAGACATTAATATATGCAAACAATATAGGCCCTGGGGTTTGTTTTATGACCTTGAATCAAGCTCGTGAGTCATTCATTGAAAGCTATTGATTCTCGCTCCCTATAACTAACTACCTAATTCTGACATACTTGTCAGGTGACAATAATTCAACTTATGTGTCTGATTATTTTTACTTGAATTATGTGTCTGATTCTTTTTCACCTTATTGTGTCTGAATATTTTTTACTTGAATTTTATGTAATAAAATAATCAGACACAATAAGGTAGAAATAATCAGACATAATTCAAGTAAAAATAGTCAGACACATAATTTAAGTAAACAATAATTAGTCACATAATTCAAGTATAAATAATCAAATCAGATGACGTACATGGTAAGATTTTAAATGTAAATTTGCTTTTTCTAATTCTACGAATAAAAATTTTCTTTTGGAAATATAAATGATTCAAAAAGTTTCATTGCATGGGAAGCAAAACGGGGATAGACTCGGGAGACAGAGATTGCCAATAAACTCTACACAATCAGTATTCGGTACGAGCACTCATTTCAGTAGAAAGACAGTTATTGAAAAAATCTCTCTCCTTCTAAAATCTATATAGAATTTATATTGTGTATAAATTAGAATACGAGTGATTGTTGCAGAGTTTTTCATTTTACTAACGGAAACAAGCATGCGTACAGTACTGTACCTTATACATTATTTTTTTTAAAATGTATAAACAATACAGATATATCATCGTCCAATAGTTTGCATCTGCTATTCAAAAGTGCATGTATGCACTACCCTGATTATTTCAATGAAAATACTTTCTCCATGTTAACTTCTGCACTCTCCAGTTGATGTCGTCTGCTGCTGAATCGAACGCCAATATTTACAGTATTGTAATACTCATTCGGAATACAATACAGAGTCTTGGCGTATTAATACAAGACCGAGTCCATTTGTAACCTCAAGACCTTTTGATATACAAAATAAACAACCAAGAACCAAACTAAAGACTTAAAGTTTCTTTGAAGGTGCTCAGTTGGGGTAACCAAATTTTAGTTGACTTCCAGTGTCTTCTGTTTGAACATGATGATAAATGCAGTCGAGAAGGTTACAGACATACTAAATCTAGCAGATTTGCAAGATAATTATTGATACGGGTATAATATGATATTATTTTACTGTAGGCTAGTGAAAATCGTTTGGTTGTTTGGTCGTGTACGCATCAGCTGATCGATGGAGATTTTGTGGGTGTACAAAATAATGCATGCAAATATAAACTTTAGCAATTTCAAGCAGAGATAGTAGAATAATAGCCAGTCGTGTACGACTTGGGCATGGATAGTTAGTAAATATGGTCATAATAATAAATATCCTTCCATGGCAAGTGGGTCAGCTGATAGGGAGACTTCGGATGTCTCCAATTGGGAATAAGAAATCATTTTGGACATAGTTATATGTGAGAGAGAGAGAGAGAGAGAGAGAGAGAGAGAGAGAGAGAGAGAGAGAGAGAAAGACGCTTGTGGAGATCACCCTGCCCTCTCCCCTCAAAGAAATAAAAATTTGAAAATATCATAGGATAGACCGAGAATTCCCAAATCTGCTTGCGGATATAAAAGTTGAACAAGAGTTTGTCAAAGTATTGATGAAGTGATAAAATTGAAATAACGAAGTAGAACATGCAGTTTTAGTGTGAACCATAAGAGAGCTAAAGAGAAAGTAGATATATGTTTTAAAGGCACATGGAGAGGAAATCATAGATCACGTGGAAGAAATGAAAACCTCAGACAAAATAGGAAAACTTTCATAACGGTTACTGAAATTAAAAGAAATAAAAACAAAAATGTGAATATTTTGTTGCAAGAAGGACCCCAAGAGCGCTTAAGATAAAATATTTATTTACAAAGATATTCGATCTTTTTTTGTGGAATAAATCTATCTAGAATGTGAATACGTTGAAAATATGTGCTTTGTACTTGGCTGATAGATTACTCTGCTAGATACAAGGACCAAAACCAATCATAGTGAAATTTGCATATTTTAAGGACAGGGAATAGTGTTAAGCATGGCCATCATTTTGATGAAATGACTTGAATGCCAGAAATTAACTGTTGGTCATTTAAGAAAACGCTAGTGACTGTCGACAGTTTAGTTGTATCTTGAGAAACTACAAAAATGTGCTCTTAGACCAAAATATGACTATTGAATCTTGAAACTACTATCGAGAGAAAAGATTATTTTTGTCTCATATATTTCATCCTATGGAAATAGTCAAAAATGGCAAAATACTATGCACAGAAGCAAGCCATACTAGATTTAGTGGAAGTAAACCATGCTTTATATTTATGGTAGATTTAGTAGAAGTAAGCCATACTTTCTAATTATGGTAGATAAAGATTTAGTAGACGTTGACTATAATCTCTATTTATGGTAGATAAAGATTTTGTAGAAGTAAGCCATACTCTCTATTTATGGTAGATATAAATTTAGTAGAAGTAAACCATAGTCTCTATTTTTTGGTAGCTATAGTTTTAATAGAGGCTGACCATAGTTTCTATACAAATTTAGTATAAAATGTTTTTATCAGATGAACATTGTAAAATGGGCAGCAGCTTATGTTCTAACATTGTTTCATTTGCCAGTAGTTTTGGATTTGTTTACTACAAAGATGGGTTTTGATTTATATAACCACTGAACATTTTTGCATGTATTAAATGCCTTTAATAATTTAGTGACTAGGCTGAGCACAGCTGTGGCAATATCTTCATGCCATGTGCAATTTATTGATAATTGTATGAGCTCATGTGTTAAATTGTGCCTTTTTACAACCCTTGCCAATGTTGTACTGTGAATGTGTCAGATTGTATTTCAGAGGAGCTTTCCAGTCTTGCTACAATGAAAGCACTTAAAGATGATTCATTTTTCTGACATTAAATTCACCACAACAGCATCACAGTGAAGGAAATATAAAGATATGTGTCTACTGTATTGGATTACATTTCCACATATTTTAGCACAGAATAGCACAGTCTAAAGATCTCCATCCAAATTCATACTGTTCTAAAAGTATCGTTCAGTTCCAGATAACATATGCTAAATAAAATTGCATTGCCAGCTTTATTATAAATATACGACCATGCTACCTTTGTAAATTAGTTTTTTAATTTTATTCTTAGACTATTCAATAAAATGTTTTTCGCAACCCCAAATACAAAGATATTTGCTTAACATAATATAATTACAATCATCACTTTCCGATTTCAGGAAATATATAACATGCTTGTTAAAAGTAATTATAATTGATAATTTGTATTCCAATTTGATACATATACATTGAGAAACATGTATTGATAGGTATATTATTCATATATTGAAATAACCCTATTTGACTTTCATGCCTATATTGTTAAGTTTATATTGGTTACATATTTGTAAACATTTGGGATCTGAAATCATTTGACACAAACCTTGTAAAGAAGAGTAAGATCAAATCAAATGAAGTAGACAATCAGAACATAGTAGACATGTCTATAATAATAGAAGGTCAGATTAGACTTCATGCCATTATTGCAATGTGTCCTATGTTTCGATACAAAACTTCATAACATAATTTTTGGACCCAAAACCTGTTTATAGTAAGTAAACCTTATATTGACTTTTAATTCCCATTTGATTTTCCAAGATTTGTATAGAGCGCTGATTTATTGTAATGTGCTCCACCTTCCCATGGAATATGTTGTTGTTGCTTTTGTAGGGTTTAACGCCTTTTTTCAGTACACGATAGGCTATACATGGCGGCCAGTGTTATTGGTGTTGGAAGTACCCGGGGAGAAACCCCTAGAAAGAACCACCGACCCACGAGAAGCTACTGGCAAGCTTTCTCACATAACTACATTAGCCGAATCTTAGACTCTAACCCATGCAGACAGAGGTGAGATTTCGCTTTAGATCACTCTTGACCCCCCCCCCCCATGGAATACTATGGTACCTATGTCTAGGTTTCCTAAAATCCAACATTGATTGACTTCTCATAACTATGTGACTGTTTGTACAGAGTGCTGCTGTTGCACTGTAGTATGATTACTATCATCATCATCATTGAACATTTGATCGTTAGTCCGTTATTTTCGTTGCTGTTGTGATGATGATGTGGAGGATATTTCCAGTTGTTTTTCTTGCAGATGTTATTGTTGCGGTTACGGTTACTTGTATCCTTTTTATTTTCAGGAAGGGAGAGGGCTTTTTGAATTGACTGAGACGGTATTTATTATGCAGTTGGAAAGTGTTTTAAGATATGGCTTGTGAGCAGACGGCATGATTCATGCTTTCCATTATTTAAATATCAAAATGTGAGTGAAAAGCAATGTTCCTCTCATTATTCTTTATTATATTAAGTTTATTTGTTATTCTCTGGAAAATGATATTATGTAGTGAATTAAAGGTCATTGCACTTTCGGTTTGCAAAACCATCTGCACATGTTGCTAAATACATGGTTTGTGTTGATTTATTGTTGTATAGCTATAGTATAAAGCACATCAGATACTAGTAAACCAACCATTGGATGTATTTTGATTGATCCTCGTCTCTACGTCAGCCGCTTGTTATTGAAACCTAAATTCATGAAAGAGAGGATAGGGATGGGAGTTCGGGTATGTAATATAAATTCCATATACACTTACTTATAATGGTTATTTAATCCACAGGCAACTTGAATAACGTGTCTTTAAACTTGCCAAAATGTTATGCGCACACATTCGCTGATATGTCAAATGTAGGAAAATGGACTAAAACTCGTGTTACGTGTTTAGGCTCGAATAAACAGTAACATAGAAAGAGTGAGAATAATAAGCATATAAAAACTTAATAAACAATATACTGAGCACAAATATTTTCCAGAAAAGAAAAATAAACTTACGGTTTTAAGAATCAATTCCAAAATTAATCCAAAAATAATTCAAAATATTATCCACCAGAGAAAATGCAAACGTCCTGGTAATAAAATGTCCAAATAATTCCAAGTTCAAATCCCAGCGAAGTATCCAAGATGAAAGACGGTGTCACTTGATGAAGTCAGTTCTTGGTAATAAAATGCTATGAGCACAATTCTTTTCCAAATAAATAACAAAATAAATCCCATTGAAGCCAAACGAATTGAAATAATTTCCAATACAAGGTAACTCAAAACGACACAACTTAATATTCTGACAGCCCAAGTTCTACTAAGTAGTTCGTTCCAAAACATAATTTATAGACTTATTTTTACATAAACAAGGAAGGGGTCACGTGGTCTTCTAGAATCTTTTAGAACAAATTTACGTTCAAAAACTCACGTACACACCGTATGACCCAACTAAAAAAAGAAAGATGTTTATAACAAAGCTCCATAATGTCCTTGGAATCAACCAATCATTTTAAAAGCTTGTTTACAACTCTGAAGCCAGGTCAGAAATGAGGTCAACACTTGGTATTTATTTGTAAAGTACAAGTCATCCCACTTTTAAAAAATATCTCCCAATGAATGAACCTGAAACCTAAAATGTCAAACCCGAATCTAACAAACAAACAAAAAAATAAATGACTCAAATCAAATATACGTAATACTCGTTACATCATATCGTACAAGACCTGGATACTTTATACACGTGAAAAACATTCCATAACTGCTGATTTTTCTGTCGAGTACACTTTATTCTCAGTTTTTTTTTTAACACAATGTAAGTTTTCGCTTTTTTTACTTCCATCTTCGCTTAAAAACAAGATATTAGAATCGTCTTACCAATTAATAAAATATATGATGACGTTGAAAATAATTGGAAAAGATGTTTGTCACTTCCTTGGCTAATTACAGTTTCTATGCCATTTACTTTCATTTACCAGTCATTACATATGCTTGTATATTTTATAGTAATATAAATATTGTGATAATATCATCACAAATTGAAAATATTAATAATTATACAATTTAATTGGAAGTGTTATGTTTCTTACGTTCAGCATTCCTTTTTTATATAAAACTTTTTCACTAATAATGTCATATGGAACTTTGATATTCACACCTAATTTAGAAATTATAGGTACGCCGATTAAATTTCTAACAAATGTAACGATAGTTGTTTTCTATGTAGAAAGCACATGGACAGTTACGTTGATTAAATGTGCTAAACGACCTCATTTTTATTTGAATATTGAACTGATGGATTCTGGAACCTCTGTGAAGATTTTTAAATGATACATAATTTTGTTTTGCTTTTTGTTTTGAAGTGAGGTTTAATCCATATCTAAATTTAGAATGCATCGATTTAGTGTCGAACAATTTTCTACTCAACATAGACTCGAATCCTGGATCACTCCTTTGTTAAAGAAAAGACATGATTTTCTAGAGAACATTTTTAAAAGTCGTTAAAGTCCTTTCAGTATCAAGGACAATTCTGAATCACATATTTTTTAAAAACAAGAGAGAAACAAACCCATAGATCCATACCATGTCACGTCCACATAGCGACAATTGAGCTTTGACCACTCATTTTTACCAAAGGACACTATTTCTTAGATGTAAAAAATAATCATCATTTGGCATTATGTGGGAAATAGCGTGAAATATCATGCACATGATAATAATAACTACAAACTATTTTGTGATATATTCAAATTTAGCAATTAGTACTGTGTACATGCTTGCACGTTTAGATGGAATAAGAGTCTTGTCAAGGCCTGTTGTGTTACAAGAGTTTGGATGGGACAAGTGTTTGTTCTAGGTCAATTGTGTTACAAGAGTTTGGATGGGATAAGAGTTTCTTCTAGGTCAGTTGTGTTACAAGAGTTTGGATGGGATAAGAAGATTACTTACACTGAAATAAGCTGCGACAACCCTGATTACGATATTGCATTGAAATAAGCAGCGTAAACCCTGATTAAGAGATTGCATTGAAAAAAACAATGTCATCCCTGATTACGTGATTGCATCGAAATAGCAAGATTGTGTCCAATGAAATAAGCAGCGTCAACCCGCATAACGAGATAGCATTGAAATAAGTCGCTTCCACAACGATAACAAGATGGCTAATATTGAAATAGGCATCGTTAACACTGATAGTTAGATTACTAATATTGAAATAGGCATCATTAACACTGATAGTAAGATTACTAATATTGAAATATGCATCATTAACACTGATAGTAAGATTGCTAATATTGAAATAGGCATCGTTAACACCGATAGTAAGATTGCTAATATTGAAATAGGCATCGTTAACACTGATAGTAGGATTGCTAATATTGAAATAGGCATCGTTAACACTGATAGTAGGATTGCTAATATTGAAATAGGCATCGTTAACACTGATAGTAAGATTGCTAATATTGAAATAGGCATCGTTAACACCGATAGTAAGATTGCTAATATTGAAATAGGCATCGTTAACACCGATAGTAGGATTGCTAATATTGAAATAGGCATCGTTAACACTGATAGTAAGATTGCTAATATTGAAATAGGCATCGTTCACACTGATAGTAAGATTGCTAATATTGAAATAGGCATCGTTAACACTGATAGTAAGATTGCTAGCAGCGTCAACCCTTATAGCTAGACTGTTAACATTGAAATAAACAGCGTCAACCCTGATAGAAAGACTGTTAACATTGAAATAAATAGCGTCAACCCTGATTGCACGACTTAACATTGAAATAAATAGCGTCAACACGGATAGCAAGAATGGTAACATTTACATAAACAAAATAAATATCGAGTGCAAGATTATTAAAATGGTGTGATATGATGAAATAATAAATTGCGTGTTGATGCAGATTAGTAGACATACTTCTATATGGCTAAATGAACTGTACGATTTTGGGGGCCCCGAGTGGCCGAGTGGTCTAAAGCGTTGTCCGCTACGGATCACTGCCATCTCACCTATGTCTGCGTGGGTTCGAGTCTAAGATTCAGCTAATGTAGTTATGTGGGAAAGCTTGCCAGTAGCTTCTCGTGGGTCGTGGTTCTTTCCGGGTTTTTTCCAGTTTCTTCCTCCACCATTAATACTGTCCCCATGTATAGCCTATATTGTGCGTAAAACTGGCGTTAAACCAAATAAAAACAAACAAAACAAACTGTATGATTTCAAGATTTTATACCTTTACCAGATCAAGCCAGAAACGACTCGACAGGGAAAATAAGAGGTAATTCGTTAAAGTAAATCGTGGAAATAGAACATAGCATTATATGGAGCGTGCCTAGTTTTTGAAAGATTTTTTCTAAAGTATTCTACATCTCAGTTGAAAGATAGTAAACAATGCTATTGCATCTCAGTTAAATGCGATTAGATACCATACTATTGCAGTGGAATGCTAGAGTGTGCCATTCTATTGCAACTCAGTTAAATGTTAGAATGTGCCATTCTATTGAATCTCAGTTAAATACTATACCAGACTAGTGCATCTCAGTTGAATGCTAGAGTGTGCCATTCTATTGCATCTCAGATGCGATAAGGTATCAGACTATTGCATCTCAGTTAAATGTTATAATATACCAGACTAGTGCATCTCAGTTTAATGCTAGTGTGTCATTCTATTGCATCTCAGTTAAATGCTATAAGATCCCAGTATAGTGCATCTCAGTTTCATGATAGTGTGCCATTCTATTGCATCTCAGTTAAATGCTATATCAGACTAGTGCATCTCAGATATTAAAGAACAATTTCTTCCTTTTATCGGCTGAATACTAAGAACAGTTTTGATATTCCTCATCGATAAAAACATTTTGAACTGGCTGCGATGGCGGACATACTGGATGTCGAATTGGCACCATGCTCATTTAGGACTAAAACAAGATATCGTAAGATGTCTCCTGGTATAAAGACAACCACAATATGTTGAAGATGTTCATTGTGGTTGTCATATTAGAAGTCGATCGGCACTATATTTTATTAAAGACCAAATAAACATCAGAACAAGTCGTTTGTAAACAAAACCCACTGAATACGACCACCTGTTAATGAGGAGTTTGTGATCTCTTGTATTTGAATCTTTATTTATTCAGCACATACTGGGCTATATATGGTGGCCGGTATATTTGGTAGAAGAACCCAAGAAGATCCAAAAGAGAACAAACGACCCACTGGAAAGAACTAGCGAGCTTTCCTCGTACCCACGTAGGTCTGTCCGAAAACCGAATCCACGCGAACTGAGGTGAGATACGACTTATCTATAAATATGAGCGCCTTAGACAACTCGGTCACAATGTGTCATGTTGAAAAGGAGTGGCAATAATTTTAAGATAGCTACTGAGGTGGCCATTTTGTGTACAACCAATACCGTTTGCGTTTTGGACCAGCAAGACAATAAAATGTTTCATTAACTCAAGATGCAGTTAAAAGAGATTGAACGTCAAATCAGTATTTTGGTTAGGACCGAATATACATTAAAAGGCTCCTAGTGAAAAACCCTTGTTAATATGACCATCTATTCAGAGTAATACTGATACCAATAGTATTAAAATGTCAGCTAGTGTGGCCATATTGGATATCAGATTGCTATATTTTCATTTGAGACCAGCTAGTGATCATAATAAATTTTTCAAAGAAATCTATTTCAAGTGGGCTCTTCATTCAGGAGAACTAGCTTTTAAAGATGACCGCATAACGTCCATTTTCAACGTCAGATCGGCACCATGTCCGTCTTGGGACAACTAGAAACGTTATACGAAACGTTTTAGTGAAAACCTCATACTCCTGTGCCATCCGTTTGGGAGGAGTAGCGATAGTAATGTTGACCACTGTGCCAGCTATAAAGTTGGTAACAAACTTGTGTTAAGAAACGATCAGCTATCCCATAATATGTTCTTGCCCATGCCCAGAAGAGATAAAAGCAAATAAAATGTAGTCCATATCGTTCTAGACCCCACACACACACCAAATAAAAACAGAACAATGGATATTTTTTCAAGTATTGCTGCAATTTGGCAGTATAAGTGAGATAACAAGATCACTAGTTGCAGGAAAGTCATCCAGCATTTAATTAGTAATGCATCAGAGACCTAACATTTGGATTAGTTAATGAATGTTTTCATATAATGTGTGTTCGGGTTTTAAATTTAACTGGTGGTCTCGTACTCTCAAATGTTACCTACTCACAAAGCTGTCTCAAAACAAGGTCCAGATAAACCATTGAATACAAGAGTATAAATGTGACACGTTTAGGGTTTAAGAATGTGAAGTGAAAAATTGGGAATGGATTTAAAATTTTGAAAACAGTTTCGGTATTTGACTAAAAAGGCGATTTGGTCAAAACATTACTACGAAGTCTCGGAAAGTGTTGACGAACATCTAGATTAACTATAAAGAAAATGCTGAAACTTGTTAGCTTATTGTCAGCACGTGATTTATGTGCATACTCTTTGTGATATCATGAAATAGAATTTAATATATAATAAACCGTATTAACAAAATAAATAATATGTATTGAATCAGAAATTAGAATTTAAGATATAATAAACTGTAATAATAAAATCAATATTATGTATGGTATCATAAAATAGAATTTAATATATAATAAAATGTAATAATAAAATCAACATTATGTATGGTATCATGAAATGGAATTTAATATATAATAAAATGTATTAATAAAATCAATACTATGTATGCAATCAGAAAGTAGAATTTAATATATAATAAAATGTAATAATAAGATCAATACTATGTATGGAATCATGAAATCAAATTTAAGCTATAATAAAATGTATTAAGAAAATCAATATTATGTATGGTATTATGAAATAGAATTTAATATATGATAAACTGTAATAATAAAATCAACATTATATATGGTATCAAAAAAAAAAAAAGAACTTAAGATAATCCCAGAAGATATGCTTTACGCAATTTTTAATCCTTCACTTTAATCCCCAAATACGCTTACATCTAATGCATCAACAACTAATCATAGTATTTTCATATTATGGTCAAACCCCCTGCGGTCAAACCACCTATGGTCAAACCCCCGCTGTGGACAAACCACCTATGGCCAACCACCTATGGTCAAAGCACCTGTGGTCAAACCTCCGCGTACCCATTTTCTGATGTGTTAAGCATACTATATTATGAAAATGAATGATATAACTGGAATTTTAACTACTTTGTATACCTCGCAATGATACTGCTACTACTACTGCTACTACTACTAATAAACAATAATGAAAAGTGTGACTTTAGACAACACCACCACCACCAGCATCATCATTTCTTTATATCTTACATCATGCATAATGGTTTTACAAGGATGCTCACTGCTTGTATGACCATAAGCTTGCATTTAAGCAACCAATTAGATTATTTTGTATTCCTTTATGTCTTCTTTTTTGTTGCTGACTGCTTAATATAGACATAATTTTTTAATTCTTAAACTGATTCACTTCAGAATAAGTTGTACATTATATCAGTGCTTTCAATATTTTTACATTTCGTAAGTATAGTTAAATAATAATTGAATCAGATTGTTACATTTCGTAAGTATAGTTAAATAATAATTGAATCAGATTGTTACATTTCGTAAGTATAGTTAAATAATAATTGAATCAGATTTTTACATTTCGTAAGGATAGTTAAATAATAATAGAATCAGATTGTTACATTTCGTAAGTATAGTTAAATAATAATTGAATCAGATTGTTACATTTCCTAAGTATAGTTAAATAATAATTGAATTAGATTTTTACATTTCCTAAGTATAGTTAAATAATAATAGAATCAGATTGTTACATTTCGTAAGTATAGTTAAATAATAATTGAATCAGATTGTTACATTTCGTAAGTATAGTTAAATAATAATTGAATCAGATTTTTACATTTCGTAAGTATAGTTAAATAATAATTGAATCAGATTGTTACATTTCGTAAGGATAGTTAAATAATAATTGAATCAGATTTTTACATTTCCTAAGTATAGTTAAATAATAATTGAATCAGATTGTTACATTTCGTAAGTATAGTTAAATAATAATTGAATCAGATTGTTACATTTCGTAAGTATAGTTAAATAATAATTGAATCAGATTTTTACATTTCGTAAGTATAGTTAAATAATAATTGAATCAGATTGTTACATTTCGTAAGTATAGTTAAATAATAATTAAATCAGATTGTTACATTTCCTAAGTATAGTTAAATAATAATTGAATCAGATTGTTACATTTCGTAAGTATAGTTAAATAATAATTGAATCAGATTTTTACATTTCGTAAGTATAGTTAAATAATAATTGAATCAGATTGTTACATTTCCTAAGTATAGTTAAATAATAATTGAATCAGATTGTTACATTTCGTAAGTATAGGTAAGTAATAATTGAATCAGATTGTTACATTTCGTAAGTATAGGTAAATAATAATTGAATCAGATTGTTACATTTCCTAAGTATAGTTAAATAATAATTGAATCAGATTGTTACATTTCCTAAGTATAGTCAAATAATAATTGAATCAGATTGTTACATTTCGTAAGTATAGTTAAATAATAATTTAATCAGATTGTTACATTTCGTAAGTATAGTTAAATAATAATTAAATCAGATTTTTACATTTCGTAAGTAAAGTTAAATAATAATTGAATCAGATTGTTACATTTCGTAAGTATAGTTAAATAATAATTGAATCAGATTGTTACATTTCGTAAGTATAGTTAAATAATAATTGAATCAGATTGTTACATTTCGTAAGTATAGTTAAATAATAATTGAATCAGATTGTTACATTTCGTAAGTATAGTTAAATAATAATTGAATCAGATTGTTACATTTCCTAAGTATAGTTAAATAATAATTGAATCAGATTGTTACATTTCGTAGGTATAGTTAAATAATAATTGAGTCAGATTTTTACATTTCGTAAGTATAGTTAAATAATAATTGAATCAGATTGTTACATTTCGTAAGTATAGTTAAATGATAATTGAATCAGATTGTTACATTTCGTAAGTATAGTTAAATGATAATTGAATCAGATTGTTACATTTCGTAAGTATAGTTAAATAATAATTGAATCAGATTGTTACATTTAGCAAGTATAGTTAAATAATAATTGAATCAGATTGTTACATTTCGTAAGTATAGTTAAACAATAATTGAATCAGATTGTTACATTTCGTAAGTATAGTTAAATAATAATTGAATCAGATTGTTACATTTCCTAAGTATAGTTAAATAATAATTGAATCAGATTGTTACATTTAGTAAGTATAGTTAAATAATAATTGAATCAGATTGTTACATTTCGTAAGTATAGTTAAATGATAATTGAATCAGATTGTTACATTTTGTAAGTATAGTTAAATGATAATTGAATCAGATTGTTACATTTCGTAAGTATAGTTAAATAATAATTGAATCAGATTGTTACATTTAGTAAGTATAGTTAAATAATAATTGAATCAGATTGTTACATTTCGTAAGTATAGTTAAATAATAATTGAATCAGATTGTTACATTTCGTAAGTATAGTTAAATAATAATTGAATCAGATTGTTACATTTCCTAAGTATAGTTAAATAATAATTGAATCAGATTGTTACATTTCGTAAGTATAGTTAAATAATAATTGAATCAGATTTTTACATTTCGTAAGTATAGTTAAATAATAATTGAATCAGATTGTTACATTTCGTAAGTATAGTTAAATAATAATTGAATCAGATTGTTACATTTCGTAAGTATAGTTAAATAATAATTGAATCAGATTGTTACATTTCGTAAGTATAGTTAAATAATAATTGAATCAGATTGTTACATTTCGTAAGTATAGTTAAAAAATAATTGAATCAGATTGTTACATTTCGTAAGTATAGTTAAATGATAATTGAATCAGATTGTTACATTTCGTAAGTATAGTTAAATAATAATTGAATCAGATTGTTACATTTCGTAAGTATAGTTAAATGATAATTGAATCAGATTGTTACATTTAGTAAGTATAGTTAAATAATAATTGAATCAGATTGTTACATTTCGTAAGTATAGTTAAATAATAATTGAATCAGATTGTTACATTTCGTAAGTATAGTTAAATAATAATTGAATCAGATTGTTACATTTCGTAAGTATAGTTAAATAATAATTGAATCAGATTGTTACATTTCCTAAGTATAGTTAAATAATAATTGAATCAGATTGTTACATTTCGTAGGTATAGTTAAATAATAATTGAATCAGATTGTTACATTTAGTAAGTATAGTTAAATAATAATTGAATCAGATTGTTACATTTCCTAAGTATAGTTAAATAATAATTGAATCAGATTGTTACATTTAGTAAGTATAGTTAAATAATAATTGAATCAGATTGTTACATTTCGTAAGTATAGTTAAATGATAATTGAATCAGATTGTTACATTTTGTAAGTATAGTTAAATGATAATTGAATCAGATTGTTACATTTCGTAAGTATAGTTAAATAATAATTGAATCAGATTGTTACATTTAGTAAGTATAGTTAAATAATAATTGAATCAGATTGTTACATTTCGTAAGTATAGTTAAATAATAATTGAATCAGATTGTTACATTTCGTAAGTATAGTTAAATAATAATTGAATCAGATTGTTACATTTCCTAAGTATAGTTAAATAATAATTGAATCAGATTGTTACATTTCGTAAGTATAGTTAAATAATAATTGAATCAGATTGTTACATTTCGTAGGTATAGTTAAATAATAATTGAATCAGATTTTTACATTTCGTAAGTATAGTTAAATAATAATTGAATCAGATTGTTACATTTCGTAAGTATAGTTAAATAATAATTGAATCAGATTGTTACATTTCGTAAGTATAGTTAAATGATAATTGAATCAGATTGTTACATTTCGTAAGTATAGTTAAATAATAATTGAATCAGATTGTTACATTTCGTAAGTATAGTTAAAAAATAATTGAATCAGATTGTTACATTTCGTAAGTATAGTTAAATGATAATTGAATCAGATTGTTACATTTCGTAAGTATAGTTAAATAATAATTGAATCAGATTGTTACATTTCGTAAGTATAGTTAAATGATAATTGAATCAGATTGTTACATTTCGTAAGTATAGTTAAATAATAATTGAATCAGATTGTTACATTTCGTAAGTATAGTCAAATAATAATTGAATCAGATTTTTACATTTCGTAAGTTTAGTTAAATAATAATAGAATGATAAGTTATATTTTCAAATATAAAGCATTGAATCAGTTTGTTAAATGCCGTAAGTATAGTTAAATAGGAATTAAATGATACATTATATTTTCAAATATAAAACATAATTTGATTCATTGAATATCTCGTTTCCAATCTGTTAGAAACTTTTGCAAATATGACAATCAAAGTGAGATACAGGTACTGTTTTATGTACTTTATTAACAAATTATACATTTGCTGTTGTTGTCTATAATTGCTTTATCACAGTATGGACAACATGTTTATATTTTTGAGTGAGTGAGTGAGAGTTGGATTTTTAACGTAACTTTAACAATTTTTCAGTCATATCGCTACGATGTCTGCAGTGAAGCAGTTAATAGTGGGGCATCATGCCGCAGACATGTAGCATGATGTCCCATACAGTCAAATTATCCTGACACCAGGCCTACCAGCCCTAACACTAACTTATTAATGCTGAGCACCAAACGAGGCAGCTGCTAGTACCATTTTTGCAAGTCGTTGGTAGGACCCGGCCAGGAATCGAACCCACGACCTCCCGCTTCCGCGGCGGACGCTCTGACCACTAGGCCACCGGAGAGGTTTTATATTTTTGAACAAGTCATAGTTTGTCATAAGTTTCAATATGTACCAATCTTGTTACCACTTAAAAGCTAGTTTGACAAATTAACTTAATTTTAAAATTTACTTTCACCCTGTTGTATCTTTTATAGTGGATTCAGACAGTGACATCATTTCAATTTTATTCAGGAGGTGGGGGTACTTGACGGGCTCGTTAATTTTCGTCTATAGGCTACATAAATTTTACAGGACATGCAAGTTACCCAAAATCCCTCCCTCCCCAATTGACGTCCCCGGATTGTGAAGACACGTGAGCATATTTGTATTTGTTATGGTAAGTATGAGTTTTATCGCAACGAAGCCGCGTATACCTAGTTGACACAGTATTAATGACACATCCGCGATAATTAATGATAAACTTGCTGCTGAAATCGTCTCCGCGATAGATTTCACCAACGACAAACGTTATTTCCTACAAAAAACATTTGCTAGATTTAGCGCGCGGACGTGGCAAATTCAAAAACAAACGAGATCGTTTAAGGACTCTGCACACGGTATGTGATTATCAGCGTTAAAACAAAACCATAAATGTTGGTTGGGATTGACAAGTATTTTTATAGTCGATGATATCCGGAAATAACTCTCATATACAGAATGTATCCCGTCCGTTAGTAAATCTGATATTAACAGCCTAGAACCAATGAGATTTTCATCGTTGAATTCGTCCAGGCTGAATTTTGTAGCTGAGCGAGTAATGAAGCATTTTACAAATGTGATGCTGACTAACGGGTTAACGGATCGACGACGTGAAAAGTAGCCAAGTGAGCTGAATCTGTCACAAACACCGGAGCTACAATAAGTGATGTTTCTAGATTGGAGAAAAAGATCGTAACAACAGGCGTAACAACAATAACCGGAGAGGTTTTGTCTGATTCAAAACAATACAGAGCAAATGGAAGAGCTCCAATAAACATAGTTGATCATAACGCACACGCGTGGACTAGGGTGGTGACTATGTTCCAGTGGAATCGAATTGTAAGACTTTACCCATACTAGGAAATTATATTTTATGTTATTCGCCAAATCATTAAAAACGATTACGTGTCTGTATAGCTGCTTTAGAGTTCCTATGATGGAAAAATTATCCATTTGTTCTACCCGACGGCGAATTATATCGTAGTCAATCTCTTGATGAAACGAAGATTTTCATCTGACAACGTTGACGAATTAGTAAGTAATTGTTTTACGATAGCGTCAGTCGCAGCTTATTTCGCACGAAAAAGAAAGAATTGGAAGCCAACATAAGCTCGATTTCTCAGCAATGTTCAGTTAAGCTGTTGTAAATACGGACAAGGCAGTTTATGGAATACCCGGTATAACCGCAAAGACTTCATTTCGGTTGATATGCCGCGTGTTATCCCGGGAATTATTTTTAGGGAAAGGCGAATGCACCGGCAATTTGTCGCGGTTTGAACATTCAACGCATGAGATGACCCGAGTGGTGATTAATGGACCATTACCTGATTTTGACTTGACCGGGTTTGTCCGTATAGTGTCTTTCGTGTTCGCTAAGGATCTTCGTCCGATTTGTTATGTCCCGTTTGGTAGACATTTTCAGAAGCGCACTGAGCTCTCATAGTGCTGTTACGATACATGCTTGATACTGTAATATTAACATTATAGCAAGTATATCATATCACGCGCATGCCAAAGTTTGGTTAACTTCACCTGAGTGTATTAGATATGACGAGGTCATCAGCGATTTATCGAAATTGTAGATACTCCCAATGATCATATTGTCAGTGAAGATCCTAAAATTCTCATCAACAGTGAATAAAAAAACGCAAAGGATCTCGGTAGAAACATAATCGGTAAGTTTACTCAGGGTGGTGGGGTGATTAGTCATGCATGATTGATTATGGATTCCGCCGAATATGAATTTGTGGTCGCTGATACGGCGACGAAAGAACTATTATCATTCAAGGAAAACCCCATCTTGTCTGACGGAACACAAGTAGGTGTTAATGGTTAAATCAATGGCGAATCACCGCAATACACACATCTAAGAGTTTCATTGCTCCCATATGTCTCCATAAATTTATTAACGATGATAAGCAGATTTCCTCGCACCACAGTCCGAGTTGCCACGGATTCGTTTTATATCGATAAGAAATACTCAGCGTTGTTATCTCAGTTTATCATCAAGGATGCATCGTAGGGATCATTAGAGAATACAACAGTAACAGCTTTGCAATTATAACCCAACTGCAGGTGTTACGATATAGGGTTGTTATGAACGCCATCAGATATCACAACTATCTTTATCATCGTCCGCACATGATCCGGTATCCAGGCACACAACTGTGTATTTGAATGGACCTGGCTGTTGTGGCAAGACAACTTGGGTGAGCGAATTAATTATATTTCCAAGCGATGACACGATTGTTCTAACACCAACACATAGACTTGCCAGGGAGATGAAGACCTCATAAGTTAATTCGTGTACTTATCATAGATTTTTCAGATACAACGGTGATGCGTAGACGCCTGACAGTATGGGCAATAAATATATCCCCGGGTACATTATTTGGGTTGAGATATGCACAAATGTTTCTTGATTGGCTGTTGTCGAAAAACACAGCTGTGAGTTTGTGAGGAGACCAATGTCAGCCACCGTCGTTAACTGGAAAATCCCCAACATCATTAGCTTAAACGTTTTATTCATTATTACGAAGAAATCGATGTCGATCACAGATCACTTGATGATAAATTAAAAAGAACTTAAAAGTTTAATCAGGTTGGAGCGATATATAAATCAGCGTTTGGCATTAGGCACAGAAATAAGAGAAACTTTCAAAGATGATTTTTTGCAAACGTGGACTCCAAACGATGTAATAGTAGCAAGTAAAAAAAAACCTGATATTTATGAAGCGTCATCTGTAGATGACATTGATGGGATTAGCAATAATTCAGTAGTTTATGATGATGTTATGTTGGATAAACAATCTAATCCAGTCCTGATATTGTCTCGAGAAAGGCATGATTTTACAGACAACAATACCTAAAACAATCAGGGATAACTAATATTATTGCTGTGTTATACGCTCAGAAATAGTCATCAGACCTGGTGCAACGGAGACATGGATTATAATCGTTTTATAAATTTATTTAGTCATACTCGGGCAACCTTGCATGGATTTATAACGATAAATTTGCATTATATAATCTGTGTCTGAATCCATTAGGATGAATGCTATTATATTTGTCTGAATCTAGCCATTAGGATGAATGCTATTATCTTTGTTTGAATCTAACCATTAAGATGGATGCTATAATCTGTTCGTCTGAATCTAACAATTAGGTTGGTTGCTATAATCTGTGCGTCTGAATATATCAGTTAATATGGCTGTTATAATAAGTGTGTCTAAATCTAACCATTAGGACGGATGGTATAATCTGTGTGCCGGAATATGGCAATTAAGATGAATGATGTTATATCTGTTTCTGAATCTAACCATCATGATGGATTCTGTTATATGTGTGTCTGGATCTGACCATTAGGATGGACGCTATTATATGTATGTCTGAATCTACCCATTAAGATAAATCCTATTATCTGTGTGTCTGAATCTAACCATTAGCACTGATGCTATTATCTCTGTATTTTGAATCTACCCATTAGCATCTATCATCCGTGTCTAACCAGTAGGATGGATGCTATTATATGTGTGTCTGAATCTAACAATTGTGATGGATGTTATTATCTGTCTGTCTGTATCTAAATATTAGGACGGATGCTAATCTCTGTGTCTAACCATTATGCCGGATAGTATTATACGTATCTACTAATTAAGGCAGTTAATATTATATCTGTATAACCGATAGGGTGGATCATGTTATATATGACTAACCATTATGATGGATGGTTTTATCTCTGTTTATCCATTAGGATGGATGATGTTATCCTATTACAGCTATGCATTATAAGTAAATTTATAGAAGGGTACATACCTTCCTCATTATAACATGTAACAACGGCCAATAGACCAACGCCATATAACGTCACGACAATAAACCCCATTGACGCGTTGCGTTATTGAACAGAAAAGGACGCGGTGGGACTACAACACCTTTGTTTGGATTTTGAGAGCTGAAATCGGGCGAATAACGGCCCGGTTTTAACTTTGTATTTCTGGTGATGCTAACAAATGAAAGCAAATTTCCGACACCAATATAATCGTGTTCATGTCATGTTTACTTGTGCAAATGGAAATCTGCTGTTACGTATATCTGATTTAATATACATTTATTTCTATTTTTATTTTCATTACATGCTATTGTAATGTACTTTTATTGATGATTGTTTTTTTTCTTTAGAAAATCGGTTGACTAAATTATTTTTTGGTAAACAAGTAATGTTGTCCTAGACCTTAACATGTATTCAAGATTAACCGCATCCACTTACACAGGTTTTATTCTAATTGTAAAATAATTGGTTGATGTCAAGGTCAATATTGGACTTGTGAATTAAAACGTAAACAACTTTTTGTTCTTAAAGTAAAATGATTGTTTCTCATCAGGGTCATGTCAGGAGTACGTGATATAAACACGATCATGTGACCCCTTTCTTTTTTCTCTCGATTTCGCAAGTTGTTGATATTTTCAAAACTGAATATTAGAATACGATATTATTACTTTTTGTTGAAATATAGTTAGCATCTGAATTAAGTCATTTTTTTTTTGTTGTAGCCAGTGTTTGAATCCATTATAATTTTCTTAAATTCATTTCGATTTTAAAACGATTAATACGTATCTCGGGAAATATTTGACGTGCTCATATATAATTATTTGAAAGAGACAGCTTATCAAAATTGTATACGGATTTCCATCTCCGGAGTGTTATTTCTTGTGAATTTACAAAGAACTGTAGATAAACAAAGTACAGACTACAGCATACGTCATCATCTTCCATCTTGGAATTTCCTAAATGATTCGAACTTGAATTTATTGGAACATTTCAGTACTAGGACTTTTGTAATTTAATTCGTGGACTATTCTTGGTTTACGTTTCGATTTGATCCTTAACTGTAATTCTATTTCTATTTTTACAATCTTTTCCCATAGAAATAATTTTGTTGTGTTAAATCTTTACCAAGCTTGTTGGTTTCACGTTTTTCATATTACTGTTTATTAGAGCCTAAACACGCAAGACTTGATCGATAGTTTATAATCTGTCGCAAGTTATCCCGTACGAAGTGTATCATCACTGAAAGACATCTTATGTTTCATAACTAATGAGTAGATTTAAAGGCAATACTAATATCGTAACTTTATCATTAGAAGGAAAACTGAAAATAATACTGATGATGAAAATCCGACATAGTCAATCAAAGGCAATGTTTGTTTTTTTGTGTTATATTTGCATTACCAGATGGTATTAGCCTACGCATAGCACCTTCCAATAATGATATTTGATATAAGACAGCTAAATCAATAATGAGATATAAACTGAATATAATTATCACTTTACATCCATTCGCTCAGTCGGACAACTGTTGTAAATGGCCATTTCTCCCCCACGCACCTCTTTGAGTTATATCGGTAATGCTATGTTGTGGGCTTAGTGGAAATATGCTGAAAGATTTCATTACTTATATTAGACTTTAAGAAACAAAGCTAACATAACTATGTAATCTAGATTTAGGCCTATTGAAATGTTGACTATGGTATATCATTTTGTGTTTAGTATATTATGAAATACCATGTTTACGTATCGAAGAGTAAGAAAAGAAAATAATGGATGTAATATATGACTTATCTATTACATACCTTCCATTTCTAGTTCCAAAGTCCCAACTTTGACTATACTGCAAATAGCCTGATTTGAACCTGCAGTGGCCATCGCGTCTTTTCAAGGACTTATGGATACAAACGTGTTGACTCTAAGACGATGTGAGTTGTCAACCTAAGACAGTGGCAACGTTATGGACTGGGCTGCAAAAGGTAGAGAAAACGTGCAGTCGAAATCAATATATATATATAACAATTTTTCAATGTAGCAATTATTCAAAGAATATCCACTTGTGTTTTCAAAAGATCAATATCAGTTACATATGCACTTGTATAAAATACCAAAATTGTTTAAGATCCAAGTGGCTGAGTAGTCAAAAGCACTAGTCTTTACAGATCACTATCATCTCACCTCCGCCTGCGTGGCTTCCAGGCTTTATCGGTCCAATGTGGGTATATGAGAAAGCTGTCAATAACCTCCAATTGGTCGGTAGTTCTTACCGCTGTTTCCTCGAGTTATTTCACCACTAGTCCGAAAACTCTGACTATTCCGCCACCAGATATAATTGCCACCAGGTGTATCCTATCTAGACCTAAGCAATGGCGTTAAACACCAAACCAACAGCATCCAAAATAGGTCTACAATATATGCATGGCTCATCTATTAATAGAAACACATAGTATTATTGCTTTGCATACAAAGTGGCAAAAAGTATTTGCGCACTTGTTCTAGTTAACCAGATCGAAGGATAGAAAGAATTTGCTCACTTGTTCAAGTGTACCAGATCGAAGGGTAAAAAGTATTTGCGCACTTGTTCTAGTTTACCAGATCGAAGCCAGGTAAGTTATTGGTATGCCGTCCTTAGTCAGACGTCAGTCGTCCTAAGTGTTTTTTGGCAATCAGTCTGGACAGTTCAGTTAAAACAGCACGTGATCTACCTGTGTGCATAATTTTATCTCATTAATAGGTATGATAAATTTGATTATGGAAGATGGTTGAAAAATACTTGCATGTAATTGGCTGAAAGTACAAAAACGAGAGGCTTTATTTTCAGACTGGTAATTTTAAGAGGTCCCTAACCCTGTTATTCCTTGTCCCGGCCCCAAAAGAAAATATAAGCCTTAACAATTGTTTCATTTCATAACATTGATGCATCATAGTTGTTATAAGAGTAAAGACCATCCTACATGCAAGATGTTACTAAAATAATTGGCAGTTTCCACGTCTGTATCAAGCCTAAACTCAAACACGTTATGCATCTGTATCATTACCAGAAAATAAATGCATTCGACAATTAATGTAATTCCAATAGCATTTCATACACTGACTAGATACGAATCCCCGTAATTGTGAACACAGGTGAAATGAATGTGTTTCATCAGACTGACCAGCAACGGACATTGACTAGACAGTAGTCACCCACTGTCAACACAGTAATATAAATGTGTATTTTGCAAATTTATAATCATATAAAGAAGACCGATGCTTACAAAATGTATACAAATCCCTCAAAATCTAACCTTGGTGAGTTTACACGGTGTTTCTTCTATGCTTCTGTGCAAAACCCCATTGCTTTAAACAAACAAACCAAACACTACAGATAATGTAATAAGTATACAGCAACGAGCTAGGTCGTGAATGTTTCCTTACCCGACTAATTTATTTTGCTATTGGAATATGTAATCTTTTTTCATGTGGTTTGTTCCAACAAATGCATGTATATAATGTACAAAAAAACTGAAACAACTGGTAAAAATGAATAAAGGTTCATTTATAACCGCAAAATTCCGTAGTGTGCGTACATGCCGTTTAGTCTTTTATTTCACACTAATAAGCCCAAAACTTGCATCTATCATTTCTTGCTCTCTATTTTGCAATTCCAGCATTTACAACTGTTTTAAGCTGAAGTTAACCTTTCTGCCATTTCTTTTTTTCTGTGTCCCGTCCCCATCACTTGCTACTGCTGCTACTTCTGCTGTTGCTACAACTGTAATCGAACCATCTCACAGGATATCGCTAAACAGTGCAATCACCACTATTATTGCAACTGTGTCTGTGTTAACGTGCCATAACAGCGTTGTCGACTATTACATTTGCAAACAATGGTAGTAGTGGTAATGTGCTGTGAAGATGATAATGGAGATAATTATGACGACAACTATATTAATAAGGTATTACCACTTCGCTTTTTCTTCCATTTTGTGTATATGGAGCGTTAATCTAATACCGAGTACAAAACCTAACTCAAAGAATAACTTAACACTCAAAACCTGTCCGCTGCATACTTTATACATTATTACATATCACCAATTCCCATGTATGAAGACGTTGTCCGCTGTATACTTTATACATTATTACATATCACTAATTACCATATACGAGAACCTTGTCAGTACATATCACGAACTCCCATATGTGAGGGCTTCGTCCGCTATATGCTTTATACATCAGTACATATCGTACGAGAGTTTGAGTAAAATTGCACGCGGGAAATACTAACATAACGTGAAGAAACTAATATCGCCGTGGTGGGTGTGATTAAAAATTAGTTTGTAAATTGAACTCGCTTCAAACTTGGAATTGGAAATTAATTAAGTAATACATGATATCATGTATGTGATTTACGTTGATGGGTGCGTTCACTTCTTCAGCCTTTGTGTAATTACACAGACAGTTTAATATAGTGAATACACTAATCTATGTCACCACTCAAAAACTCTTCTACACTTATTCAGATGCTTAAGACAAAGGAGCGAAAGTTTAGGACAGGCGATAGTCACTCTAAAGAACAAAGACATACAGCAGAAAATATACAAGTAATATTAAATGTATTGATATATAACACTAATAATGCACACATTCACATATCTTAACAAACATCACCCACCTCTCGGGATGAAAAATGTTAAAACAAAATACAATGTAAACAGAACTGATTCAAGTTACATTGGAAAAGACCCATGTCCAGGATATTTTGTTGTATCATATGTCATTTATATAAAGATGGGGTTGTATGACTTGATATGATGGAGCAGATACTCGAGTTATTACATGATTTTGTATGTTTCTAACAGCCCTCGGTGTATTGGGTCTCGATGACTACTAGTGATTATTGGTTTGATGTTTACTATTTTAGTGACTATAGCCAGATACCATATTGATGCTACTAATTCTGTATCACGTACAATTAACATTCTCAAAAAATGCTGGTTCGTTGTTCACGCCACCATTTGCAAAAGTATTCCTATGGAATCAGCAGTTCTGGTTCCTCAACTCCACAAAGCAGACTGTTCGCTGGTGTCAGCGATAAATGTTAGAATATGATGTGTTTCTATATCTTGCCGAGAAAGGGGAGGTAAGCGCGATGGGCAAGAACACGCCAAAGCAATATACATACGACTTTTAGATTAAACGTCATATGCTATACCAACTGAACTACTGTGGATCTGCAGTGGAAGGTCGCCACATACATACAAGTGCTGTCAGAAAGTTAAAAAATAAGCCACTTTGAAAATACTTACTTAATTTGCCTAGTGTAATCGAACGTTAACGAAAATATAGAAATAAAGCTTTACAAATATAACCATCTCAAAGGACCCCAAAATTCCAATCTTATGATTGTGGACAAGTCTACAAAATATACACATTCATGCCTCACATACAGACAGCAATAATGCTTTTCTCATGTTTGCCTCCTTGTATTGTAAAGCAAATTTAACACGAATACTCGGGATCCTATTGGTAACATACAATGTACACATGGAAGCCCATAACGGGTACTATCAACAAGGAAACATACACAGTAACGGGTATTCCCATCATGGAAACATACAATGTACACGTGGAAGCCCATAACGGGTACTATCAACAAGGAAACATACACAGTAACGGGTATTCCCATCATGGGAACATACAATGTACACGTGGAAGCCCATAACGGGTACTATCAACAAGGAAACATACACAGTAACGGGTATTCCCATCATGGAAACATACAATGTACACGTGGAAGCCCATAACGGGTACTCGCAGAAGGATAACATACAATGGAACGGGTACTCATATCAAGAAAACATATAACGAGTATGATTGTTTGTTTTTATAGTTTAACGCCATTTTTCAACACAATATAGGCTATACATGGTAGCCAGTATTAATGGTGGAGGAAGAACCCGGAAAACCCCCTGAAATAACCACACACCCACGAGACGCTACTGACAAGCTTTCTCACATAACTACATTAGCCGAATCTTAGACTCGAATCCACGCAGACAGATGGGAGATGGCACTGATACGTAACGGACAGCGCTTTTGACCACTCGGCCACTCGGGGCCCCGTCATAACTAGTATAATCATCAAGGAAAAAATACAATGCATACGTTTAAGCCCATAAGAGCTACTCTGATCAAGGAAACATGCAACGCACACGTGGAAGCCCAAAAGGGTTACTCGGATCAAGGAAACATACAATGTACACGTGGAAGCCCATTACCGGTGTCCGCATCAAGGAAACATACAACGCAAATGGAAGATCATGTAAGTTATATTGAGAGAGAGAGAGAGAGAGAGAGAGAGAGAGAGAGAGAGAGAGAGAGAGAGAGAGAGAGAGAGTTATTTTGAAATGAGTTATGCCACCCCAATATATGCTACATAGTGTGCCTTTCCAAGACAAAGGTATTTTAAAACATTTGTAAATATTGACTGTAAAATAAATCCCCATGTAAACTTTATGTTTACGTTATTTATTAGGTTGAACTATATAAAAACGCGAAACATTAAATCGTCACGATTAATGAAATTCCGTCTATCAGCAAGACAAATACTCTGGTATATACGGCATACCAGGGTCATAAAGGACTGCTATTCAGAAAAGTATTCAAGCCAATGTGAGATTAAAATGTAATTACATGTATATTATGAATGAGATGGATACGGAAAAATCTACACAAGTCGAAATACGTTCTTTTTTATAACTTCTATTCATTACGTATATAAATAAGTATGCGTGTTTGCATGTGACGATGTAAACATTTTACTTCTGTTAATAACGACCGTCTTAGCTTGGTCTTAAGAACATTTTTCAGCACTTTGTAGGCTATACGTGACAGCAAGAATACATTCTGGGATAAGAGCCCGGAATGACCCAGGTAAGAACCACCCATTCACTGAAATCTACTGGCAATCTTTCTCACATACACTTAATGGCTGATAACGCGTCTCGAAACGGGTAAGAACAAAAGAGCCACTGAAATCTACTGGCAAACATTCTCACATAACCAAGTTAACCGATTTCGTATCCGAACTCAAACACGCTGAAATGATTTGTACAGGCGATCGCTTTAGACCACTAGGTCACCCAGAGACCTGCTGTCATTTAATAGATCAAATACAAAATACATGCAACATTCTTTCCTGTCAGCTAGAATTTTCACTATCATCAACATCTTCATATTTTATCACCAGAGTTAGATTATCGTATTCTAGAGAAAGTATAAGTCTGCTGCATGATGACCAACTACTAGATATCACTATACACTGCCACAGTGCAGATATTGTAGCGATATAACTGAATAATTGATAAAAGTACGTTAAAAATCCAATTTTACACTCACACTTAGTACACACTTGAATGACATAGAAGTTTACACATTAAAATTCCATAGACGGAAAAAATGTGCTAACATCGGGGGGGGGGGGGTATAAGTGCTGTTCGAAATAGAAAATTGGAATGATTATCTTTCTAAAATAACTTGTCTTCCTCGAGATCTATGATAAATACATGTGCTTCCTTAACATATTCCTTTATGGATTTATATATTGTTTCAGCTTTATTCAGATAAAATTGCGAAATAGAAGAACATTTACTTATCTGGTCGAGATCAGGTGGCTCTTGCTTAATAGTTTTGACAATCTTTGCAGTAAATACTTAAAGTCCAAAAAGTTATTTTCCAAAATGCGCAAACAAGTAAATAATAATAAGTAAATAATAACAAGCAATAAAAACAAGTAAATAATAACAAGTAATAATAACAAGTAAATAATAACAAGTAAATAATAACAAGTAAATAATAACAAGTAAATAATAATAAGTAAATAATAACAAGTAATAATAACAAGTAAATAATAACAAGTAATAATAACAAGTAAATAATAACAAGTAAATAATAACAAGTAAATAATAACAAGTAATAATAACAAGTAAATAATAACAAGTAAATAATAACAAGTAATAATAACAAGTAAATAATAACAAGTAAATAATAATAAGTAAATAATAACAAGTAATAATAACAAGTAAATAATAACAAGTAAATAATAACAAGTAAATAATAACAAGTAAATAATAACAAGTAAATAATAATAAGTAAATAATAACAAGTAATAATAACAAGTAAATAATAACAAGTAAATAATAACAAGTAAATAATAATAAGTAAATAATAACAAGTAATAATAACAAGTAAATAATAACAAGTAATAATAACAAGTAAATAATAACAAGTAAATAATAACAAGTAAATAATAAACAGATTATGCTTAAGCATGTTAGCAACGTTTTATTTCTTTTAGAAATTACCAATTCGAGTTTTAAAATATAGTAGACTATGGTCAGGTCATCTACGCATGCATACGAAATTGCTAGCACAAATGCGTTTTATACATTACATGGTTCCTTCTCACTCTCGCTAAAAACGTATTCTAGACAGACTTAAAGAAATAACGAAAGACGTATTGGCTGGAATATAATACACATTGAGTACACAACAAACATACACCATGAATATAATACACATTCAGTACACAACCAGCATTTGCCATGAATATAATATAATATACATTGAGTACACAACCAGCACACACCATGAATATAATACACATTCAGTACACAACCAATATACGTCATGAATATAATGCACATACATTCGGTACACAACCAACATACGCCATGAATATAAAACATATTCATTGCACAGCAAACATAAGTTAGCATATCTTAGGAATGTCAGCCTTAAAATGAGACCGAATCCATTAATGCTTTCTATTGTAAATTTGTGTATGTAGTTGCATTTTTTAACTTATACCCTGGAAACGATTAAAATGCAAGATCTTCTTGGGACTTTCTCTGCAGAGCTCCGATGGGATGTCCCAAATATGTTAATATAATAGCGCCCTCATTGGGCGATTAAAAATCAAGTGTGTGTATGCATGTTTGCATGTAATTCAACTGCTGAATGGGTTCTTACGCTATAATGATGATAATAGTGTAGCTCATTACTCCACACAACTCCAACGTATTGAATTTCTGATTAAATATATTTGGCATTTTGTACTTAAAAATATATCAATAATGACAACGTGCGATGTATAAAGAAAAGATTATTGTCAAAATTAAAGATCTTACCTTACAAACGACATCGCAACAGACGACAATGATATAATTTGCAGATTGCAATATATGACTAGCTGCAAAAACGGGCGAGAAGAATGACGACAGACTTCGATGTATCGATTTAAATCTACTTTAAATAAATGGGTTCTCGCTGTTCAAATAAAGGCGATGGGTTATTGCTGTTTATATAACGGCGTTGATCGTATGACTGGGTCCAAATCTGCAGTGCTTAGCTTGAAAAGTATTTGCAGGGTCGTTTTTCTCAAACTATACCTGTAGGGCGAAGTAGTTCAAAGCTGTTCTTGCTCTTTATACCCAAAGATATTGTATATGGTAGAAGTGTACTACATCAAAAATGGTGGTCGAGTGGTTAGAGCGTCTCCCTCAGATGAGAGAGGGCGTGGGTTCGATCCCTGGCCCTGTCATACCAATGACTTACAAAAATGGTAATAACAGCTGCCTCGATTGGCGCTCAGCATTAGGATGTTAGTGTTAGGACTGGTCGGCCTGGGGTCAGGATAATGTGACTGGGTGCGACATCGTGCCACATGTCTGCAGCATTATGTCCCAGTATATATATATATATATATATATATATATATATATATATATATATATATATATATATATATATATATATATATATATATATATATATATATATATATGTATATATATATATATATATATCAGAAAAAACTGGCTTTCTTGTTTTTATTTTCTTCCTGTTGATTTTTTTTATAAATGTTTTAAAATTTCCCCTTCATCATTACAATGAGCTAATCAATCATATATCTGGTTCCAAGGGTGCAGAGCTTTGCTTGAATATTACTTGCTGTCTGTTTGCGAGGTCGTTCGTTTTAACCTGTTCTTGTTCTTCATGTCCAAATATGTTTTATTAAGTGTACATAAAAAATTGTGGATTAGTGGTTATGGCGTCTGCATCGAATGCGGGAGGGCGTGGGTTCGATCCCTGGCCGAGTCATACCAAAGACGTACACAAATAGTACTAACAGCTGCCTAGCTGGGCGCTCAGCTATTTACTTTGTGTACGTGCATATGTACGTATTTATGTTATATACATATATTCTTACGTATTTCTTTGATCTACGTACATTCGTACGTATTTACGTTATATACATACATTCTTACGTATTTCTTTGATATAGGTACATTAGTACGTATTTACGTTATATACATACATTCTTACGTATTTCTTTGATATAGGTACATTAGTACGTATTTACGTTATATACATACATTCTTACGTATTTCTTTGATATACGTACATTAGTACGTATTTACGTTATATACATACATTCTTACGTATTTCTTTGATATACGTACATTATTACGTATTTACGTTATATACATACATTCTTACGTATTTCTTTGATATACGTACATTAGTACGTATTTACGTTATATACATACATTCTTACGTATTTCTTTGATATACGTGCATTATTACGTATTTACGTTATATACATACATTCTTACGTATTTCTTTGATATACGTACATTAGTACGTATTTACGTTATATACATACATTCTTACGTATTTATTTGATATACGTACATTAGTACGTATTTACTTTATATACATACATTCTTACGTATTTCTTTGATATACGTACATTAGTACGTATTTACGTTATATACATACATTCTTACGTATTTCTTTGATATACG